>ML804718.1:20022-43692 GCA_009831015.1 Picea engelmannii
TGTTATCTCATAAAACATATTTATATTACAAAAAGGGGTCAATTACCCATTACAAAAATGACCAAAACCCTAAACCACTAACCCTATGTGGATCGGGTTTGTCCACTTTCTAACTCCCTGATCATAGCTGGTCCAAAATCCAACCGTTTTCCTTGTTGATCTGCACATTTCTTCCTTTCTTTGACTTTCCTAGTTTCCAGGTGCTACTTTTCCCTATTTTCCAGCGTGCACTCCTTCTTTGGTTTATTTCCTAATTGCCTTCATTAATTACTGCACTTTTCCCCAAAATGGCTTACACCAATAGTCTACCTCCGCTTGGGCTTGTTTGGTATTCTTGAAGAAATAGTTGCTAACATATAAAGGTAGCAGGGGCCATATTGCTTTCTTAAACCTGTACAACATTCCTCTAACCCCATGTATAATAGTCTGGTATGATACTTCCTGAAGGACTAGTTTGTCAGGTACAAATTGTGGAAGTAGGTGAGGTGGCTTCATCGCATATACTTATACAAGTGCCATGCTCCATCAGATAACAATCATCGATTCTTCTTATGACCACTATAACTTTGTTTATCAGACAAGTGGGGGGGGTGGCAAAAAATATAAATTCATATAAATGAGCAAGGAAGTTCTTGCAAATTATTTGGTATTTTATATGGTATTTTTTCTCCTAGAGCACTTTGCAATAGATGTGGATTGAGGCGTCGACCGACAACCAACTAAACCCCATGTTTGGATATCTATGGGCTATGCACATTATGTACAGGAGGTATAAGGACATATGGATACTAGGAAATGTTCCTAGTTTTGCTTGCATTACTATAGAGATGGATGTAGTAAGATTTTCAAACAATATATTTGCCCAATTGAATGAAACACCTACATCTGTGCAGAAATAAATCAAGGGAATAAATGATAGGTAGAATTGAGTTGCATCTGGCTCCCCATATAGCTAGCACATCATGGGTACCAAATACTAATAAGGCCTTCTTAAGTTAGTTGTAGGGTACCGACTCTTAGGCATGTATTTAAAGTGCTTGTCTGCCCTATACCATTTGGGAAACAAGTCTTTCTAAGTATATTCGAATTCACTGAGGAGCTTTCTATCCAATCTTCTATTACCTTCTTCAATGTGATAACATTTAGCTAGAAATTCTGGTCGAAATGAAGAAATAGGTTCCTTTCATGCATTGCAAACATATCAACTATTTATAATGATATTCTTTAAAATCCATGAAATGGCGTCTGCATAGGGTAAGAACGCTAGGTGTGCTGGTACCCTAAAGATCCATGATTTTCTAATATTATTGAACGCTTGGAGTTCATCTAGATCTTCCGCTTCTGTGGGGAAATTTGACTTCTTGAACATGTAGTACACTTCCCCCCATTTAAGAGTTTCTCCATCTTTTTCTAGAAGTGAAGTTGTATCGTCATATATAGCCTTGACTATTTCAACCTCTCCTGCTTGTTGGGAGCTTCTAGAGGGATCAACTCCAGATACTTTTCCTATTGTCTTCTTCCTTGGTGACATGTTTTTACTTGTGAAAAAGATAAGTTTAGGACACAATAACAAGATGTGATGTACTAGTTTAAGTGTAGCTAAGAGATTGAAAGTAGACGATGCTTAAGCAACTTGGAAAACTTGGAGGTGAAAGGCTAGATGTTCAACCTGAAAATTGAAATCAGAGGCCTAGGAAATAAATTCTCCAATACATATTGGATTTTTTTTTTTAATTGCTCTGATACAATGGAAAAAGGTTGAAAGAGTGGCAATAAAAAGAGTTAAGGACAAATCCTCGAATTGCATCAGAGGAGTTTATAAGAACTCCTCCGATGAGGTCACAGGAGTTAATTACAACTCTTTCAACTAATCATCGGAGGAATCATCATAAGCCTCATAGTAAAGATCATAGCACTTGAAAGCAACTCCTCCGATCATATTAGGGGAGTTGAAAGTAACTCCTGCAATATGGTCAAAGGGGTTGTTTTCAAGTACTTCGAGTTGATTGAAGGAAAAGTATTCAACTCTCCTGAACGCATCGAAGGAGTTAGTAATAAATCCTCCGATGTGTTCAAAGGAGTTAGATTGAAATATTCCAATCTTTGAAAAATTAGGGCTTTCTGAGAGTAAAGTAAGGAAATTTTGGGGCGAGGACGAAGAAAGGGTTTGGAGGTTGGAGAATTCCCTTGGAACCTTTCTGATTGAAAAATATGCTTGCAGGGTAAGCCTTAGGGTTTGAACGGATCAATTGTCAGGACAGAAATAAGAGTTGTTGCGATGAAGAATATAGGGTCGACTATACAATAGTTAAGGGATTGGCGAAAGGTAAGGCAACATGAGGGAGAGAAAACCATCTATCTAGGGTAATGAAACAAGAACCAAAGATAAAGTTTAGGAAAATGAAAGTAGACCTAACCCTAACCTTAAACAAAAGAAGGTAGGATGTTCTTACTTAGAACTTGATGCCACGTGGTGAGTAGGGATAGGTGGAAAGATTGAATGGGGTAGCTCATTGTGTTTTTTTCCTAGGGGATATTTGCTCAATTACTCTCGATCAGATAACAATAACATGACCCCATTTCGTTTATATAGCCAAAAGGCCATTTTTGGCATTAAATATGATAGGTGGGATTATTGTGGTCGGAGGGTCGGAGATGAAGTTCTCCAATAATATCATAAACAATCAGAGTAAATCCTCCGATGTGTTCGGAGGAGTTAGAGTTAACTCCTCCAAACACATCATAGGATTTTCCTCTAACTTGCGTGATTTCATATCGAGGCAGAATAAAGTACCTCCTTCGAACAGTTTGGAGAAGTTAGAATAAACTCCTATGAACTGTTCTGAGAAGTTAGAAGAAACTCCTTCGAACTGTTTTGAGAATTTATAAGAAACTCCTTCAAACAATTCAGAGAAGTTAGAAGAAACTCCTCCGAATTGTTTGGAGAAGTTAGAAGAAACTCTGTCAATTTCAAATTTGGATTTCAACACCAAGTCTTGATCATTTTTTCAATTAAGAAACATGAGTTTTATAAGTATCTTAAGGTTGAGAGGGATACTTATGAGGATTTCTCTTAGGCTCAAAATATAAGGGATCCATTTTCTAGGGAGGTAATCAAGATCAAACAGAAAATGGAGGGTTGTGGTGCCTGTCACAACAAATGGTGACACACTGGGAGAAGCCTTGAATATCTGCAAGATGATGTCTACACACAATTTAGGAAGGGTGCTCCATCAAACCAAATCATAAGAGAGAAATTATAGGTCCCCATAGCTTTCATATTGAAAATCCTGTGGTGATTCAAAGAGGAGTGAGACCTTTTCCGATTAACAGATTGCTTTCAAATTGATATTTTATTCACATAAATGGCTATAAAGGAAGATGTAGGTAGTATAATAGAAATGAAACATCAAGAATTCTAAGAATACAAGTCATCGTGCATTTCTCCGGTGTCGCTTTGTTGCCAATGAGCGTCCATAGACTCGATCGAGTCACCTTGGTGTCACAAGCCTTGCTATGCTGCCAACGAGCGTCCATAGCCCCAACGAAGATACTTGCATGTCCCATGTGATCTGGAAATCCTTTCCCCAAGCCTTTCCCTTTTATAATATTTGATTCTCTTTTGTTTAGAGAGATAGGTGGATGGGGGGATTCAAGTTAACCTTTAAAGGAAATAGGGATGGCACCTGTGATGGTGAGATATGCCAACTTGATTATGGACGAGCAAACTTCCTTAGTCACAATTCCTAGTATACTACGAATGTCTCATCTAGATCATTTTTGTTTAGCTCATATAATATAGCAATATGTTGTTCAGTGAAGTCTCTTGGATCTCTTTTTTGCCATTGTCTCTTTGTATTGATAAGCCATGTTCCTCCACTAGATCTTGACTTGTGATAGTGCGTAAATGGCTTATATGTCCGGGGAGATATGTATATTTGACATCATATTACATAGATGTTTAGTCTATCTGCACTAGATGTGCTACGTTTATACATGTGATCCAGGCTAAGTTGCGAGAACTTCAAAATCACAAAGAAAACCATTAACAATGATGAAGGAAAATGCTAGTGATAAAAAAAGATTAAGAAAACCAACCTAACTAAAGAATAAAATGAAAATAAAAAACAAGATTTATTTATATACAAGTGATCAACGACCTCAATGGCTAACTGATGTAGTGTTTGAGGATTTTTCCATTAACATGGAGAGAGTCAAATTCCCTCTGAAGGTTCTGTAATCAAAAAGTGCCTTGGCCAATCTTTTCTTTAATGAGGTAAGGACCAAACCAAAGTTGTTGGAATTTTGAATGTTTCCATTTTTCTTCATGTGATTTGTCCCATTTTAGAACTAAGTCCCCAAATCGAAACTCTTTCTCACCTGCAAACTTCTTATCAAACCAATGCTTTACTATTTGCTGGTGAGCTTCAAACTTGCTCTTGGTTTTGTCACGTATTTCCTTGAGGCCTAGTAAGGTATTGATACAACTTTGGATGACAAAGAATTCTCTTCCCCGAGACTGTTGTGTGAGTTGGAGAAAAGGTAGGTAGATATTCGAGGGTAGAACAACTTATTTCCTATACACAAGAAAATAAGGTGAAGTTCCTATGGAAGATTTGGGAGTGACACGATCCGCCCAGAGAGCATTTTGTAATGCATTGTGCCAGTTTCTTTGGTGATCAACCATAGTTTGTTTAAGGATACAAATGATGTTATTGTTTGTAGATTCTTCTAAGTCATTTCCCTGGGAATAATAATTGGATGAGTATTTTAAAATGATCTCTTTTTCCAATGCATACTCAAATAATTTCAAGGATGAGAAATAAGTAGCATTATCAAACACTAAAGAGTTAGGAATTCCAAACCTCGTGATAATGTGTTTCTCTAGAAAATTTATTACTACATCATTGACTTTGACTAAAGGTATTGATTCAATCCAACGTGTGAAATAATCAGTAGCAGTCAGAATATACCTGTGTTGCTTGGATGAATGATGATTTATCTCACCAATGATATTTCGGCCCCACTATTCAAAGGGTTCTTCTACTGCTACAGGTTGGAGAGGAAAAACACTTTACATTCCCTTCTTGCAAATTTTTGACATGCTTCACAACTCCTTGAGTATGCATGAGCATCTTTGAAGAGTGTGGTCCAATAGTATCCTGCTCTCAGTGCTTTGTGGGATGTTGTTTTTCTTGAAAAATGACCACCAACTGGTCCATATTGCATATCTTTCAGGACATTATCAACGTCTTGTCTTTCGAGGCCTCTGAGTAACACTCCATCATAATTCTTTCTGAACAAGATTCCATGTAACGGTTGATATTGTAAATATTTATGCCGCAACGCTCTTTTCTGCTTAGCATTGAGGTGGTCTAGAGTAGTGCCATGTTGCAGATAATATTTAAGATCAATTTAGTGCGATCGTTCAATGGTTGGGACATATGGAGCATGTTGAGTATACATTATAGGTTCATCTTGACAACCATCCTCTTGTTCTTCGTTGCTAGCTTCTCATGTCACTAAATTACATAAGACTTGACCTTTCACAATATTAGCAGGTTTGAATTCGAGGTCGTACTCTTGTAGCGCTATCATCCAATTCCCTTGCCTTTCAACCGGTTATTTTTGAACGAATAAATACCTTACTTCTGGGTGTGGGATGATGAATTTAATATGATTTTTTAGGATATAAGTTCTAAACTATTTGATGGATTTATAGACACCAAAGGCTTGCTTGTCCACCGAAGGATAATCCAGTTCAACACCTTGTAACCCAATACTCATAAACGTGATGGGGTATTCATCTCCTTGTTCATCCTTTTGTGTGAGCACTAGTGCTAGAGAGTGATTGGAAGCGAATTTATACAACAACAAATCTTTGGATAAATATGGAATTCGCAAAGATGGAGCAATGACTATAACAAATTTAATATTTTCAAAAGATTCTTTCTCCAATGGTGTGCACTTAAAATGAACGTTCTTTTTGATCATTCTTTGAAGTGGTTTTACAATTTCCACGAAATCTGGAACAAATATTCTTACAAAGTTGATTCTGCCAAAGAGAGATTGCATAGACTTCTTGCCGTGGGGTGGTGCAATATGTAGAATATACTTGGTTCTTTTTGGATCCACTCAAATTCCATCTTTAGAAATGACATGGCCTAAGAAAATGCCTTCTGCAACAACAAAGATGATATTTTTGGGGTTTAGATAAATCCGACATTTTCTAGATCATTAAAAAACCTGTTTCAGATGCTTCAGGTGATCTTCCCTTTTTTTCTGAATAAACTGTCACATCTTCTAGGTATACTACCACATTCTGACTGATTAATCCTTTAAAAGCAATATCCATGGCCCTTTGGAAGGTATCTCCTGCATTTATTAGACTAAAGGGCATCCGTATGTAAGCATATGTTCCCCATTTGGTTTGAAAGGTAGTTTTTAATCAGTCTGGTTCTACCACGAGAATCTGATTATACCCTGAAAACCCATCTAATAGAGAGAATAATTTAGATCCAAAGATGAGTTGCAGGATTTGTTCCAATGGGGGAACTAGGAAATTGTCTTTGTCGGAAGCACAATTGAGATTTTTGAAATCTATACAAATTCTTATTTCTCTTGAATTCTTTCTTACAGGCACCATATTAGAGACCCAGGTCAAATGTATTACTTTAAAAATGATTCGGGCATCAATAATTTATTGAGTTCTTTTTGTATCAGAGGTTCGAGATTTCGATGTATCTTGCTAATCTTTTGCTGGAACGACTTGATCCCTTATTTGATGGGAATTGCATGTTATATAATTCCTGTACCATACATTTTCAAATCATCATACGTCTAGGAAAAAACATCTCGATACTTCTTGAACAGTTCCATGAATGCGTACTTTTATGAATTTGAACAATATGTGCCAATATTAACATATTTAGGCTGCTTAGATGTTCCCCAATTGACTAAGAAATGAATCATAGTGGAGATGTTCATCTTCATATTTGCTGGCCTCCCGAACTTGGATTGTAAATCAAATAATTTTTCAAGAGTCAAAACACTTTTTGAAATACAATTTGTCTTCATCTTGTTAGTTTCCTCTTAATAAGTTTTCAACTCTTGTTGATGTACCTCATCATCAATCACTGAATCTTGGAATGTGTTCGAACTAGTAAGAAAGTTGATAATCTAAGAGTCGTTGTCAAACACTCTCCAACTCATGACATTGTTTGGTAGGGAGGGCCTAAACATCATTTCAACTAAAAAACCATCATTAGGATGAGCCTAATCATTGGCCAATATATCGATCACTGAATCTTGGAATGTGTTCGAACTAGTAAGAAAGTTGATAATCTGAGAGTCATTGTTGAACACTCTCCAACTCATGACATTGTTTGGTACAGAGGACCTAATCATCATTTCAAATGAAAATCTAGATGCTGCATTGGCCAATATATCAACATCTATATTTTGATAATGAGGTATAGAGGAAATATTAAATACATCAAATGAATAAAGCAGATTCCATACCTCTTACTGGTAATCCTTTAGATGTGGACACATGCAATGAATAGTGTTTCCTACCTGTTGGAAAATTATTTTCGAATCACAAAACACCTTAAGATATTTTACCTGAAGATCAATGGCCTTTTTAAGGCCCTGAACTAAGGCCTCGTATTCAGTGGTGTTTTTGGTGCATTCAAACTCTAAGTGGTATGATATCAACGTTTTCCCTTGAATATGATTGATAAGAACACATCCTACTATGGCTCCATCTTGTGTCTTAGAGCCATTGAAGAACATGGTCCACATGTCAAGAATATTAGTCTTGTTAGTTAAACTAAATCCTAAGTTAGTCAGTAATGGACATGCACTATTATGGATTCGTGAGCAGAGGCCTGATTGTAATTCTAATGCTATCTCATAAGTCTGTGCTTCATAACAACTGTAATCAGTTTCAAAAAAATAATTCCCCAAAATGGAATGGGCAAAGCTTATGGGCTCGTTCTTACCCTCCAATTCTGTCACTGTGTTCTTTATGTGTGCTTCACTGTTTACACTAATTTGATTGGATTTACCTTTATGAAAAATCCAAAAATGAGACCAATCAATAGAGAAATAACCTTGAAGTTTGGTTGACCAGTCTCTGCTTAAGAGAAAACCGTAACTCTCTAGTATATCCACAACAACTATGTCTATAGTCTGATGAAACCTGTGATCAGATGATAGTCTGATTAAAACATCTCCGAGTTCACCTTTTACCTTAACATCTATCCTATCTAATTGGATGATCCTGGTTCTCATTATTTGTTGAACAACATTTGTCTTTTGGAAAACGGAAAAAGGCATGATATTGGAAGAGACACCTAAATCTGCTAAACAATTGTGTACATTGAAATTAAAAATTTCATATGTGAGCAGAGAAAGTGGTTCCTGAGATTTTGAAAAGGCACATATGCTTGCTGCGTTTATAGCTACTGCTAACTCCACTTTGTGTATCTCTTGTGCACCAATTTTAGGTATTAAGCTCTTAGTGGCAGAGATAGTTCCTTTCTAGGTATCATAAGGTTTGAAAGCATTGTGTAGGAGATCGTGCTGTTGTGTTAAAGAACAGACATAAAACATGGAGATATTATCTTTGGTTTTCTTCATGTCCTCAATTACATTATAGTCAAGATTGCTAATAGCATGGCCATATTTTTTTTTCCACTATTTTTTCATTATCTGATATCAAGTCAATCTTAGTTTTGTTCCTTATTGACCCAGATGTGCTTGGTTTATCTTTGTTTGCTACAACATTTTTGCCAATTTTATTATTAGTTTTTTTTGGGATTGAGTCATTTTGTTTTGGGATGACAACGGGAGGTGTTATTCTCCTAAGAAGGATGTTATCTTATTTGGAAGGAGCATTAGATACTAGACCTTTTCTTTGTAAGTTATAATCTTTTGGAGCAACAATTTTAACAACTCGTGTATCTGCGACAAGGATTTATTCAATCTTTTCACCATCTAATTCTACACACCAGTCTCAAAAGGGCATAATTGACTTCGTGGGATTTTCATCAGCAATACCAGAAGGAGTTTGTGCATGGATTTCATCATCCAAAATCTATTTATCTAGCAACTAGTTTATCACCAGGGTCATAGAGTTGACCCACTGAGGGAATCTTCATTCTGGGTGATTTCGCTGATGATAAGAATTTTTTTTATCATTATTGAAGCTATCTAAGTTGAAAGCCATATGTGGTGGTTCAAGTGGTTGTGGCGGGTTATTTGGTTTCTTAAAGAATGGATGGAAAGCTCATGGCTTTGATGATCCTTCACCGACATTCTTTTTAAGGTCCACAACTTCATTGGATATCTTCTTAACCATTTTGACCAAATTATCAATATTTTTTGACTCCTTGTCAGGTGGTTTAGTTAATAGCAATGGTTTATTTCCAACCGAATTATTTTCCTCGTAACATGGATGTTGATCATATGCCGATAACTCCCTTTCCACAGTCTCAACTTCATCAAAGTTTAATGCTAATGTATTTCTGTTAGATCATTTTACAAACACCCCTATGGAGGGGGTTAATACAACTATGTAATATTCAATAGATAATGACTGGGAGAGATCTACATCATGAGGAAATTTGATTAAGACATTAAGAAATCATTGGTTAAAGTCATTTACTTTTTCCCTTTTGTCCATTTTGATGGCTCCTAGTTGATTATGTAGAGACACAATCGTTTTTCTTTCTCCAAATTTTCTCATAAAGAGCCTTTCAAAACTATCCCAGTCTGTAATAGACCCGACAAGTAAGCTAAAATACCAAGTAGAGGTTTTCCTAGAAAAAGTGTATGGAAATAGCCTACACACCACATCATCATGTTGGACACCTAGAAGATGTATGGATAAAAAGAAATTATTCACATGATCTTCCAGGGATCCGGGTTTGTCTGGGTCGAATTTTGGAAGAGATTATCAAATTTCCTTGGCATTTCATGAAGTTGTCTAGCCATATTGAGAGATCCTTAGGCTGTCCATCGAGGTATAACTTCTCTGTGGTTCATGTTTTCTCCCATTAATTATAATAGGGTAATTTCTGGTTGTTCACCTTCAAATTCTTCTTCAGGTTCGATAAAGAAATGTGCAGCTCTGCTCAAAGGTACTAGGACCTCTGGTAACATGGTTTCAATGAGGTTGTCTACATATTCAACATAAATATTTGGATCTGTGTTAGGACGTTCTACACAGGTTACTTTTCTCCTAGGGATTTCAGAGGTTGTAGGTAATTTTCCAAGCAATTTTGCGTAAGAACGTGTAATTATACGCGTTTCGTGGAGTTCTTATTGTGGTATGTGAAACCAAGTCTCAATATGTATTTTAGGACTACCAGAGGCACTTCCGAAATTAGGCTTTGAGTCTTCATAGGTAACTTTTTGTTAAGCCTCAACTCGAGGAAACAAGGTAGGTTGAGGGTTGGGATTACTCGTTGAAGACTGATTTCGGTTATTGTATAATTCATGTATATAATCCATAAAAGATGACCCTCCTTCCAGCACCAATTCTATTGATGAGTATGAATTCGAACAACAACAACAATGGGTACTCCCCGATATATGGTCCCAACTAGAGTATACACCATTTGAATTAGGAGTCCCATCCAAAATTTGGTCCGGTTGCCATTTGTTTCTGTCTTTTGGTTTTCTTATCAGTTATGGTGTAGTATACTAGTGGGGGTGGATGGATGGTGATAATGCAATGAAAATATGTAGATGAAGAATATGTATGTAAATACAACTAATATAATGCGAATCTATGCTAACCTATCCTAGCTAGGAGCACACTAGAGTAACCAGTGAGTTATAATGCAACCAAAATCTTACACAAATTTTATACAGTTAGCTGAAACAAAAGGGAAAGATTGGAGACAAGTGCATACCACATTAATCTAGATTGTAACAAGGTATACAATGATAACCCACAAATATCAAGGCATTGTAATATTCAAAGAAACATCAATAACTGTAGAATGACAAATATTATATAAGAATCAATCTGCAACAAACAAGCATTCTTACAGTCCATAGAAACAACATTTATCTTCACTTAAAGTAGTTCAAAGCTCTGATCCATTTATACACATAATTCCTTTTATAATATACCGACCATGAGGGCTTCTTGTAACACACCCAACCTTATACCTGCTAGGTTATGCCACACTTAAAATCTTACGAAACTTCATGAATTGTAACATCCCTGGACCACCCAGGCTCGGTCCATGTCACCTTACTAAAACAATAATTCCATATTGTGTGTATATATATAAAACTTAATAAGACAAAAAATATTCTGCAGATACACATATTCATGCGGAAATAACAGTAAAGATATACATGCAACATACACAGGCCAAACCCATAAATAAATACATGTACAAATACACAACATGTAAATTGATACAAAATTGATACTTATCTTTTATAGAAGACCACCAACTACGTGTAGACCTTCCATGATCCTCCCAGTCTTATACCACGCTGCTTATCACTCTCAGCAGTGGGTCACCCCTGAGCTGAGACTAAACTCCACCTAGGTAAAGGCATTCTTAGATAGGTTGAGACAAATCAGAAAACATGAAGGATCTTGTTCCAGGATCCAAATCACACTAACAACCTACAACGCCTCATTCCCCACATGCCTATCCCACCCCAAGAAGTGTGCCCCTTCTCTGCTCAACAATCCTTCAGCTGCCCCACTTTCCTTCTAGGGATTCAACAACATGTCGGACATGAATTCTCAGAGCATTATAGCTATAGTTTGTCTCTCTCAGGAAATCAATTCCCAACAATTCTCTCACCTAGAGAGAGTTTCTATCAGGCCTGACAACCTGTCTCTTCAATCCACGGGCCTGGCAACCTGATTATTCAATCCATCTCCCTATTCAACCAGGTACATGCTCAGGTGAAGGAAGCAACAAAAAATGGGTATGGAATAGGTGTTGCTCACAACAGAAAGGTACAACATCACATCAGGTCAGTACAAGTGCATTGTGCCTCCCAGGAGGGATATGAGTTACCACTAATAACAAGAAAGCACGGGTAGCTCAAGAGTGTGTGCAGGTTCTAGAGGTGCATGAATCATGTAGAGTTCAACTGATGGAAAGGATGGATGGTCACATGAATGGATGAGTGCGTGAATGGTTGAGAGAGTGGGAAATGGACTAATTTACCCCACCTTTATCTACATGCACCCTTGATGAAAAATGGCTCTCAAGGAGCTCATTTCTCTCCACTTGGGATTCATTCTCTTTCCCATAAGGACTCAGGATAAAATAATTATCCTCACCATAGTCTTTGGGAATAATATTATAACATTCCCTTGGAGATAAGCCCTCTAGCTTAGCCCCCTTTTCTGGGCTCTTAGCCCCTCCCTTTCCCTTCCTAGTGGAGTCTAGTCCCCCATACCATTTTATCATGGCCAGTCTACACACAACAATGTATTATATTTAATGATATGAGTGTTTACATATACAAAAATAGGCTCACTGGCGTTTAGCATCTAGGCTCTTCGGCCTAATCATCACATAAGCCTCCTAGATTATATTCATATGGCTCACCAACCTATAAAACATATTTACAATTCAATTGGGGCTCAGTCTTGGGGTATTACAGTCCCCTCCCCTTATTTATGCACTGTCCTTAGTGCATCTTATTTACATATTACCATAAAAAATTTCAAAAATCTTCAAAAAGATGCAGGTATTCTATCTGCATAGCATCTTCATGCTCCCAAGTCATATCCTCAGTACCGTACTACGTCCATTGGACCTTTACTATCTCTATGAATCAATTCTAGAGCTTTTTGATCTTCCAGTCTAGTATTCACATCAGATGCACTTGAAAAGCGCCTTCTTGTTCCACCCGAATCACATTCCAATCAATAACATGATTAACATCAGGTATATACTTCTTGAGAAATGATACATGGAATACATTATGAATAGACATTGATGTAGGTAATGCAAGCATATAAGCTACAGGCCCAATCCTCTCTAGGATTTCAAATGGCCCACAATAACGAGCTACCAACTTTGAAGAATTTCCCAATTTCAGGGAACTTCTGTTGGCCTTCACTTTCAAGAATACATGATCGCCCACTTTAAATTCCCTGTGAGTTCTGCCCTTATAAACATAGTTTTTCTTCCTGTCTTGAGCAACCTTTAAATTCTACTTTATTTTTGACATCTTCTCTTCCATTTCCCTGAGCAAATCTGGCCCAACCACTGCCCTATCTGCTGTATTGTCCCAACTTACAGGTATGTTGCACTTTTTTCCATAAAGTGCCTCAAATAGGATCATCTTTAGAGATGCTTGGTACTCATTATTGTAAGAAAACTCCACCAAGTGTAGGTAGTCTTCTCATTTTGATGGTTTTTCCATCACATACATCCTCAATGTATCCTCAATCAGTTGATTCACCCTCTCTATTTTCCCATCATATTCTAGATGATAAGCTGTGCTAAAATTCCAATTTGTTCCAAATCCTTTAAATAATCCTTTCCAGAAATTTGATATAAATTTCAGATCTCTGTCAGACACAATTTTCTTGGGTATACCATGCAATCGAGCAATTTCCTTCATTAAAATATCAACAAAATTAGTTGATTTGTGAGTGAGCTTCATTGGAATGAAATGGGTAGCGTTGGTAAGATTATCCACCAGTACCGTGATAGAATCATGTTGCTTGCTTGTTCTGGGAAGTTTGATGATGAAGTCCATTGTTACCACTTCCCATTTCCACTCAAGGGTGGGTAATGGCTGCAACAACCCAACTGGGTGTCTATGCTCAACCTTGACCTTTTGACATTCCAAACATTTGGCAATGTACTCAACAATATCTGTTTTCATGCATGACCAATAATATTGGATCTTAACAACTACAATTGTTTTCTGATACCATGGGTTCCCAGCATAAGGTACATTATGCATTTATTTAAATATTGGAATCTTCAATTCCGGAATTTGGTACATAAATTATGCCTCTATACATGAGAATCTCATCGTTTCTCAGCTTGTAGTCCTCAATTTTTTCTGCTGCAAAATACCTTGCTGTAATTTTTCTGTCAAATCCATGTATTGAAAATATGATTTTGTAGCCTATGAGATTTTGTCCTTCAAATCTGGCTGGTACATGCTAATGGTTGTAACATGAAACTCATGCATTCTTATTCTGAGTGCATCAACCACCTTGTTCTCCTTCCCTTTGATATGCTTTATATTAAAGTCGTATTCACTGAGAAATTCCAACCACCTGCTCTTCTTGGCATTTAGAGTTGGTTGTCTGAATAAATATTTCAGACCATGATGGTATGTCCTTAACGCAAACCTTTTTTCCATGAGGTAGTGCCTCCACTTCTTCAAGGTATGAACTATGGCTTCCAACTCCAAATCACGAGTGGCATAATGCCTTTCATGCTCCTTTAACTTCCTTGATTCATAGCATACAACATATCCATTATGACTGAGGACTCCACCAAGTCCGTCTTTGCATGCATCTATGTATACCATGAAATCTTCATTTGGATCAACAATCCTTAGTATTGGAGCACTGGTTAATAGTTTCTTCAACTGTTGGAAACTCTTTTCACACTCCAATGTCCACTAAAACTTCACTCCCTTCTTTTGCAAGGAAGTGATTGGGTGTGCAATCTTTGAAAATACCATGGCAAATATTTTGTAGTATCCTGCAAGGCCCATGAATGATCATAATTCTATCACATTCTTAGGTGCTGACCATTCTCTAATGGCCTCAATATTTTCAGGGTCTACTGCTATCCCTTACTTAGATATGACATGCCCCAAATAATGAATTTGGTTCTGATAAAATGAGCACTTGCTCAATTTGGCATACAACTAGTGCTCTCTTAAAAATGGTAATACCATCTTCAAGTGTTGCTCATGCTTTTATTTTGACTTGGAATATATAATAATGTCATCTAAAAATACAATGACAAACTTATCTAAGTAATCTCAGAAAACACCATTCATTAAAGACATGAAGACAACTGGTGCATTTGATAACCCAAATGTCACCACTGTGAATTCATATTGGCCATACCTTGTTCTGAAAGAAGTCTTGATGATGCTTTAATATTTAATTCTTACATGATGATAACCTGATCTGAGATCAATCTTTGAGAATATTTTTTCATTCTTCAACTGATCAAAGAGGTCACCGATCCTTGGAAAAGGATACTTATTCTTTACAGTTAGTTTGTTCAACTACCTGAAGTCAGTACAAAGTCTCAATGTTCCATCCTTCTTCTTCACAAATAAAAATGGGGCACCCCAAGGTGACACACTTGGGCATATATACCCCTTCTTTAGAAGTTCTTCAAGCTGCATTGAAACTCCTTTAGTTTTGGTGTACTCATCCTGTAAGGAGTCTTGGATACTGGAGCTGCTCCAGGCATCAGATTTATAGAGAAATCAATATCTCTTTTAGGAGGTAATCCTAGTATTTCTTTAAATACATCCTCAAACTCCTTTAGGACTGCATAATCTTCAATATTTGACACCTTTTCCTTAGGCGTTTCTTCCATAGGGGATACAAATATTTGACAACCCTTTCTATAACACTTCTTCAACTGCAATACTAATATTTCTTTGACAGTTACTGCCCTGGGAATTCCTTGGAATTTCCTTAGGTTCCCTTCTTCATCCCAACAAGTAAATTATTTGTTATAACAGTCTAAGATAGCATGGTGCTGGTCCAACCAATCCATACCAATCAGACAGTCATATGAACCTAAAGGCATGATGTTCAAATCTTCCTTGGTGCTCTGCCCATTCATGCCCACTGGACATGACTTCACTATCTCATTAACTTTTCTTTTGGCTCCAGTAGCCAACTTCACCGACCAATATTTTCCATGCTTGATTCTTGGTAAATGAAATATTTCCACCATGTTAGGAGCTATGTAATCATGACTAGCTACCAAATCAATTAAAATTACAATGGTTTGGTTGTTGATCATACCTTCCACTTCAATCATGTGTGATTGAAATTCAACTTGCTTGTTTTCCATGGCCACATGGATCCTGGGTACATTCCTGACCATGTCCTCCACTGTTTTAGCTTGCTGTACATTGTGAATAGCTCTCACTTTTTCACTTTTGTGAGGACAATCTTTGAACTAATGATCTTCTTTATGACCCCAACATTGAATAATTGGCAGTCTTGGCCTTTGCCCCCTGTCTCAATCATTTTGGTCTCTCTAGAAGTTGGTTGTTCTTGAGGAATGTTTCTGAAGAATGGTGGCTTATTCCCCTTCTTCCTCTCTCCCACCTTGAAATTTTTCTTGTCTTCCCAAGATAAGGCATTTATCTTTCCTTATGGTCTCCTCCAAAGTTTTGGGATCATCATATTGTATATTGTCACTGATGAAAGATGGAAACCCCTCAAATACCTATGAATCTTAACTGTCTCATCCTTGATGGAGACATACTTCAACCATTCCAAAAACCTTCTTTCATATTCATCGATGGTCATACTTCCAAGCTTGAGTTCAAAGAACTCTTTCATTTTCTTATCATAATATCTCTTAGTCAAGTATTTCTTTTCAAAATACTTCTTGAATTCCTTCCAAGTAACATTTTTCTCTTTAATGTGTTGCACCTGCAAAAGATGATCCCACCACATGGATGCCTTTCCATTGAGATGATAGTAACAAAATATTCCTTCTGCATATGAAGAAAAATTATGTAATTGAAAATACTTTCTCATGCCTAGTATCCATGTCTCTGCATCTTCATCCTTCTTGTGCTCACCATCAAATGTAGGAGGTTTGATTTTGTTCAATTCCCCTCACAACTCATCCACCCCAGAAATCTTCGTATGCTTCCTAATAGGGGATGAACTTGAGATATTTTGTGCTCTCCTATTAGAATTATTTGGGGAGTGATGGTAATGTCTGATAACACTCCTTGATCTTCCTTTCTCATCAGGATACCTATGAGTTCTTAATTTGCTTGAGCCATTCTCCTTATTCAATTTCTTTTCAATTTTGTCCAGGCTCTGCATTAACTTCATGTTGAAGTCCTCCTGCTGCTCCTTGGATTTCATAATCATCTTTTTGACTTTGGACATCCTTTCACAAATTTTTTTAATGGTCTCTACCATATTCATATTTTCTTCCTTTCCTTCTTCATGGCCATTTGAGTTTGTTCCTTCAATACCCATATGGGCATCCATCCCTATGATATCATCTTCTTGGATATAAGAACCCTGCGAATATTCCATATCTCTGCACTCTGTGATGATTCTTGTTATGATCTAACAACTATTGACTCTGCAAAATGTGATGCTAACAAAACTTTGTCAAGCTAACTAACTTTACAATTTCATGAAAATATGAACCATTTTGGTTCAATAATATATCAGACTTCTTTCTTCTGATTTTCTAAGAAATTAATTGTTCAACTCAATTTTCTAGGTGAACAATTATATTCTACTATCCAATATCTTTCCAATGGTTGCTTCCTTTCTCAATTCTAAGTCTTTAGTGGAAANTCAATAATATATCAGACTTCTTTCTTCTGATTTTCTAAGAAATTAATTGTTCAACTCAATTTTCTAGGTGAACAATTATATTCTACTATCCAATATCTTTCCAATGGTTGCTTCCTTTCTCAATTCTAAGTCTTTAGTGGAAATTTATGGATATTTTAACAATTGTGCTTCTTGGGAGGTAATCTCTGTACAATTCTTCTTCTTTCTCAGAGTCGAATTGGCTCTTGGACACATGCTAGATCCTCTCATAAAGTACACAGGCCTTATTTACATCTTTAGATGCAGGTCTGTACAAATCAAAACCCTATATAATCCTTCTTTTAGCCCCGTTTTTTCCTTATCAATAAATTTTCGGGCACTAGCCCTTTTTCTTTGGCCTCCAATCTCATGTGACTATGGGCTATGACCAAGTGCCTAGAAACAAGGTTCTATTCAGAGCTCCAGGTCTTCAAAGCTTTGAAACTTCAATATTTAGAGGTTCTTCCTACTCCACGCATCATTCCCTCTGAACGCCAAAGTGGCGAACTCCTCGAAGATACTTCTTCGGAGCTTCAGGGCTCCGATGCTTCAGAGCTTCGGGAGATATTTCTATATCACACTTGATTTCCTCCGAACACCGAATTGGTGAACTCCCAGAGAGGATCTATGGAGTTTCACACTTCACAGATATTTACAATTTTGCACCTGAAAACTCCTGAATGCCGAATTTCCGAACTACCGGAGTCTTCTTAGCACTGTGCACCAGGGGTGTTTTGTGTCAAAATATGAAGATGACATGTGGCCTAATCGATGAGAGACACATGTTGAGTTCCAATTGGCACATAAGGTCTGTAAGAGGAAAAAATAGAGTTGACATGTGGCACGCATAAGTAGGTCCACGCCACCCTAGATGGCGTCATCATTCCATGTCACTTCGACGCTCCGGGACTTCGGTACTCCGGGCTTCAGAGGATCTTACAACACAACACTTGAATTCCTCCGAATGCCGAACTGGAAAACCCCCGAAGATTTCAAGAATCAATGGTCCATGCTCTCGACTGAGATCAACGGTTGATAGGAACTCCGAGACTCTGAGCTTTGGAGGATTTTACAACACGACACAAAATTTCCCCCAAATGTCGAATCTCTAAACTTTAGGAGACTTATCAACAATCATGCACTAGAGGGGTGCTACATGTAAAAAATATAGAGGTGACATGTGGCCCAATCTATGGGTGACACGTGTCAAGTAATAATTGGCCTAAAAGTTATGTGAAAATCCTGAAATAATAAGACACATGGCAAGCATCAAGTGGGTCCACATCACCCTAGGTGATGTCAGCAGGCCATGTTACTTCGGTGCTCCGTGACTTCAGAACTCCAGGCTTCAGAGGATTTCACATTAGATCACTTCAAAACTGCCGAACATTGAACCTCTGAATAGGTCCACATCACTCAAGGTGACGTCATCATGCCATGTCACTCCGACGCTTCAGGACTTCGAAGAATCCCACACAAGTGCACATCAAAACACCCAAACTCTTGAACAATTTTCTTCAGAGCTTCAGAACTTTGGGGCTCTAGGAATTTGAAAAACTTCTCATCTGCACACTTTAAAACTCTCGATCGCCAAACTTCCAAAATCTTGATCAGGTCCACATCACTCTGACGCTCCGGGATTTCGACAAATGTCACACCAACACACTTTATAACTCCCAAACGCCGAACTTCTGGACTTCTGAACAAGCATTCTACGGAGCTTCGCTACTTTGGGCTTCGGGAGAATTCTCCACACTACACCAAAAATCTCCTTGTTATAACCCTAATTTTCACCAGACATGCTTACCTGGCATCAGACCACCTCAGATTCCTTCTTTTCCAAAACACTACTGAACAACTCTTCTTAAAAACCCCTTTTATAAAGGCCCACACACCCTACTCCATTATTGCATGTGTGTACACACTAGCTGACCCAAGACAACCTACGTGTACCTACAAAAGCACGAAAAAAGGAAAGTTGCTGATGAAACACACAGCTTTGGGTAAGATAAATAGACCTTTCGGCCATGCATAGCTAGTCATTCGACGAAATACCTAGCTCCTTCTAACACATAAAAGAAGGGGTAAGGGTCCCATTTAAAAAGAGGAAAAACATAGTAAAGAAACTATACCTGATTGAGCATTCCCTTTGTCCCAACCTTTAGCCATCCTTGTGCAAAGAGATGTATAGAGAAAAGCAGTTGGAAGATAGTGGAAGAAGAGCCTAGGAGAGGGATCGAGGAACAATAGCTGACTTTATCATTGTAAGGTATCATTGTGAAGTTAATAAAAGAATTTCTTTTCCTGTCCCACCATATGAGATTGTCATTATTTGAATATTGATTGAACCATTGATTAAATATCTAACCCATTAGTTCATATATCAAATGCATGTGGAGTTCGTTGTTTGTCTTTTATGAATGCAGGTCAGCATTGGAAGGAGAGGTTCAGTCAAAGAACGAACAAGTGTGAAAAGGGATTGACACCAAACATGAAAAATAAGGTACGTCAACTTAATCTCTTGACCCTTGTACTTACATATGAGTAATGGGGGTTTAGGCATGGGATGATGGTAAAAAGTAAGAATCTTTAGGTCATTTCTGCATGCATGATAAAACCCTTAGTGCTAGTCCGTAGGAGGGATTTCTGACCCACAACATAATTGGCGACCATACTGGGGACCTCTAGGGTTTTCTGGGAGTCTTTTTTGGGTATTTTTAAAAATTGGTTTCATTACTTGTTTTTAAACTTTCTGCAAAATTTTGAGCTAGCAGGGATTTTGGTCTTCCATACCAGTACTCCTTGCTTTCTTTTCTTGGCTGCATTTTCTTTTTGGGAAGTCACAGAGGTACACACGACCTGTATAAGGCCTGCATGTGTGTACACGCGCCCAACCTTCACACAGCCCACGTAGACACGCTAGCTGATGAAGTAACAGTAGCGTGGATAGGTTCAGAAAATTTGTATTAGAGAGGGAGTCATCCTCTCCCTTGTTAGAAGTGATCCTTCTCAGGGGTTTTCTGGAACTCATTCTAGTCTTTGTTTTTTGCAGTTTGTAGCTTAGGTTTCACCTTAGATTGGTTTTGTTCTATCAAAATTTCCTTGAATTGTTTTCTTTTTCTGTCAAAGTAAGTTTCTGAGTCTTTAAGAGATTTTGGTTCACAATACCAGTAGTCTCTTCCAGTGCTTGATTGCTTGTCTTTTCATTTTTGAAGATTTGCAGAGGTACACATGGCCTGCATAAGGTCTGCATGAGTGTACACACGTCCTGACTTCACACAACTCTCGTGCACACGGTGGCTATTGAACTGACAACAACGTGCCTGTTAAGAAAATTTTTGTTTAAGGAGAGGCAATCATCATTTTCCTTGTCAAGAGTTATACCTCTCAGGGTTCTTGTTCCCTATCATAGTAGGTTAGCTTAGGTTAGGACTCTATTATAACTTGATTTTTCATTTAGAATATTTCTTGTGTTTCCTAGCTTTTTAAACTTATTTTTAGTTTGAAATTTTAAGAAAAATGAGTTGCATTTTGAAAAAAAATTCCCCCTCATGGCCATGAATCATGCATTCATCAGTTTCTGTTAGAATATTTTGTTATTTCTGCTGTGATTGGAAGAAAATAATAAAAAACTTAGTTTGTTAGATCTCTTTCTCTATTGCCATTTGCTTTGCATTGTTATTTGAAAAACAAAAACAAATTAGCATAGCGTTGTGTTTTCTTCTAATTTTAAAAGCATTTCAAAAAGAAAATAAGAAAGATAATCGTTCTTTGCTAGTGTTCTTATCATTTATTTTTTCTGCAAGAGTCTTAACAACATCAGTTTCACTACCACACCTTTTGAGTAAATCAAGCCTTAAAAGGAACGCTAATTAAAAATAACTAGACTTTTATGTTTGTAGGGTCCATCAACTAGATTAGGGTAGAGCCTTGATTTAGGTTGGAGAGGAAACTCTTCAAGGCTATAAAACAAACATATGAGTCTGTGATAAGGAGTGTAGAGGTCCAGTAACGTGGAAATTATCTGGGACCCCCCTCTAACACAGGGGCTAAACATGAGGTCACGTGCGGAAAGGTAGCGGAGATAACCCCTCCAAAGCTAGACCAAGCGTAGTGGGGAACGCATATAGAGGACTTGTCTTGGGATTATGTTGATAGCATTTGCCATGGAGCTTCGTGGGTCTCGAATCTGTTCAAGGTCCTCATTTGTCTTCTAGAACACTTGCTGCCCTGCTCGGGCTTGATGCCCTGCTCATTGCGGTCCACCCGACTGTCGACTGTACCTACTTGGTAATTGTTCACGAGATGGAAACTTAGTTGCCTTTATTTTAGGGACTTACACAGGTGACCGCGGGGGTATACCGCAGTACCTAGGGCAAACATCGGGCCATTCTTTGCAGAGTATACCTGGAGGGTGCTTCCGTATTCGAGTTTCCCTTGCACCAGTAAGTTGCTCTAGTGTTGGTTGATGTAACTGTTCTTCCAACTAGTTAGTCGTTTGCTTGATTTGACGTTAGGAACTTTTAGTGTGTGCTCTGTGCTCCCTAGTTTTCCATAGTGAGTTAGTCAATCGTGGCTTTGGGTCTCTGACCTAGGGTGGTAGACCGCCCACTCTGCCAGTTGAGAGGACTTTTAAGTCTTCCTCTTAGAAACGTGAAGCCACCTCTTTATAGGCGTTGTTTTGATAACACTGGTTCTTCAGAGTCAGTGTGTGAGACTTTTACAGATTTGAACGATCCCGTAAGGGGATAACCTCTGCATAAGATATTCATGGCTAAATTTCCTGATGATACCAACCAAGGAACCCCTTCACAAGGGGATTCTTGTGCTTTTCCGTTCTTCGAAAACATTGGTGTCCCTTTGATGGCCACTTTGTACATTCCTGGTTTGAATGTGGGATTACCGATTTGGTTGGGTACCATTCAAAATGTCCCAAATGCTCTTGACGCTTCCCATCTAAGCACTTTAAGTCATGGGCACCCTGTTGATGTTTCTTCTTCAACAAATTCTTCTCCTCCTTCTTTTCCCGCCTCTGGTGAAAGTATAGTTACTAGTAACCGGAAGTCTAAATGAAATAGAAAGAGGAAAAATAGGAAGAAGAAATCACCAACCTCTGTGAGTCATGTTGGAGATAGGTCAACAATATCTACAAGTCACGTTGAAGAACAACACCCAACCTCTGCAAGTTATGCTGGGAGAAAGCACCCACCCTCTGCAAGTCATGTTGGGGGAAAAAGTCAAGTCACTCCTAGTCATACTGGTAATAGGTCTGTAGCCTCTGCAAGTCATGTTATCGACCCATCACTAACCTCTGCAAGTCATGTTGGATATGTGCAACCAACCACAGCTAGTCATGCTGGGGGCATTGATTTTGTTGAGAAACCTAGATGGATAGGACATAAACCTAAGTTCCCTTGTAAGCTTTGCAAGGGAGATCACCTTACTCATCTTTTCCCTGACATTCCAGAGGTACAAAGATTGTGGTCCCTGTCTGCAAGCTCTTCTGATTCTAAGTCTTCTCAGGTTTCCTCACAGTATATTCAACCTTTGGTTGAGAAAGTGGTCACGCTAATGCAGTCATCGGCTGATCCCACTCCTCTTTGAAGGGTGAGGTTCCTTTAGACCTTGTAGTCTCTCAACCTATTCAACCATTGGTTGATAAAGTGGTCACGTTGATGCAATCATCGGCTGATCCCACTCCTCTTTTGAGGGGTGAGGTGCCTTTATACCTTGTAGTCTCTCAGCCTATTCAACCGTTGGTTGAGAAAGTGGTCACGTCGATGCAATCATCGGATGATCCCACTTCTCTTTTGAGGGGTGAGGTGCCTTTAGACCTTGTAGTCTCTCAGCCTATTCAACCATTGGTTGAGAAAGTGGTCATGGCGATGTAGACATCGACTGATCCCACTCCTCTTTTGGGAGGTGAGGTGCCTTTAGACCATGTAGTCCCACAACCTATTCATCCATTGGTTGCGAAAGTGGTCATGCCGATGCAATAATTGGATGATCCCACTCTTCTTTTGGGGAGTGACGTGTCTACCAACTATGTTTTTAGCATTTATGGTTCAATACTTTCAGAACAAGGGGGCATTCCACTC
>ML804718.1:43792-56364 GCA_009831015.1 Picea engelmannii
TGCTTGTCCTCCTTCTTCTATGGAGGTTTTTGATTGTTTTCTATTCTAACTTCCCGTCTACCTCCGTGTTACATTTTTCTAACATATTTTGCAAAATTTTAACAGATGATTGGTCATTCAGTAGATTAACATAGGATTGTAGAAAATTCTTTATGGTACTTACTTGCGCTATAGGTGGTACTTCGCTGGTGTGGTCCATTGATAAGGGCATCTTGTACATTGGTACATTCTGAGTATGTTGCACGGTTGATGTAGATGCAACATATTGCTTTAGGAACTCCTGTCTTTCCTCCTTGAATATTTATTTTTCTTTCCACGCATCAAACTATTTATGTGGTTTAGTATTCTTCTTCACCCAGTGGTGTTGTGCTGGATCCTGTTGTACTGCTTCAAATCCTATCTTAGCTCCTCCACACGTAACTATGTTGATATTTATTCCATCATCCCTGGATTCTATAGATATCCACTGGACATTCTGATTTTTTTGATTCCTTTTTTCTCGAATCTTCCCTAAAAGTGTTGGGAATTCCTCTGTATCATGGTCTGCTGCACGACAATACATATATGTTGCAGGTGGAAGTGGACATTCCCTTGCATAGTGTTCTGGTTGTTGGAAGTTATGGAATACTACTAGACCTATTCCTCTTCAAAATCCTCCTTTATCTCGTCCTCCACCTCTGTATCTGCCTCAATCCCCTCATGGTGCATTGTACTGAGGCAACTAATTGTACTGCACAGGGTTATACTGTGGCTGTGTTATTATACCGAGGCTACGCAGTGTTGTATTGCTGCTGCACAGTGTTGTATGGAGGTGGTACCTGGTTAAACTGAGGTGCAACTTTCCCTGTCATCATTTCTTCCTATACCCTATAGGTATCTGACGTTCTCTCCCACATCAAGTCCATTGTCCTACAATATTTGTCATCATGACCCACTGATTTGCAAAAGTTGCAATATGAACTATTGGCTATTGTTTGATATTTGATATGTCCATGTGTTTTACAGATCTCGCACCATGTTCCTCTTGTTGGAAATGGGTTTGGTATACCTGTTTCCATGTACTACATGAAACTTGGGCACTCATTCTTGTGATGTCCTTATGTCCTGCATGTGGTACACCAAACTACTTCTCTTTTCTCTTTGCCCCTATTCTAGTTTAGTTGAAATGTAAGGTTCTTCAGATCCTCCTTTAGCTCTTATATTGCTGGATATGTCTTTTGATACTAGTTTTCTTCTAGTTGTAGGGATTCCTATAGAGCCTCTGCCTGCGTTTGAAACTTTTGCTGCCTCAAAGGGTATATCATGTCTGGTACCAGTGAATTCACAAAGAGATGTCTATGCTGCATATTTATCATGACATACTTGAATTTTCCCTTTAATCCTTTGAACCTCTAATCAATCTCCCAAACAGACTCTCCTGGTTTCTGTTTGATCTCAATCATATCATTCATGTACTGATCTTCTGAACTAGATTTCTGAAATTCATTTATCAATAGCTTCTTGACATCTACAATCATCCTTGTTGTTCCTGGTGGACTGTTTACAATTAAGGTCATGTACCAATCTAGTGCGTGGCCTCTTAGTGTGATAGATAAATGCGCACGTTTTATATCCTCATATATTATCTGCTTTGCTTCCCAAATATTCTCACAGATAAACAAGTGCTTTTCAGGATCCTCTGATGCTTCTCCCTTGAATTCAGGTAACCTGATGGTGGGATCATGTCCTGCCATTTTGAACGATGATGAACTACGACCTCTGTGCGGTGTAGATACTTGACTACTACTCCCTGAATTAGATCCTCCAGTCGTTGCTCCTTGGTTGGGTACACTTCCTACTGTATTTCTTCCACTAAAGTTTGGTTGTCTAAATGGTGGTGTTCTTTCTAGTGTATTAGTCGCACATGGGTTTATGGGTTCCACACTGACATTGACATGGATAGGAGTTCTGACTTTTGTTCCTTCCATTGGACCTCTTGTCTTCCTTTCATACATTGTGCACAATATTTCCTCAATATTTTCCACAACACATAGATCCTCTACCTCTTCTTCATCACTTTCCAAGCCCTCTCTCTCTGCTATGGCTCTCTTCTTATTATTCATGTTATATTAGTAGGGTACTCCATTGCGGGTTTTTCCAGCTATTTCCATGATATGCTTGATCTGATATTCCTCCATCATGATTGGATCCAATACCTCATCCTTCTTTCCTTTATCCATCTCTTCCTCCATTTCTCTAGCTCTTGTCAGTGCTTCCCCCCTTCCCCCATGCATGCAGGGAAGTTCAGTTGTCTGATGCCATAGTCATTACACCTTTCTTATACCGTAAGATCTTGATGGAAGTATACAATGATATGATATACCTACCTCTGGGTCCCTTCAAGAACTCTTGCTCTGCTGAGCTATAATACTTTGCAGTATCTACCACAAATACTATGTTAAATCCTGCAAAAATACTGTCTAGCTAGAAATCTACTGCGCGTGTGAATTTATTATTAACTTGTTGTAATTGCAAGATATCCACATGATTCCACTTGATCTGTCTTATTCGATTTGTAGGGTGGTTTCCTTTCAACTTTAATAGCCACTTCTGCAACACATGCATGAAATCACAAAAAAATACTTCATGCAAGTCACTAAACACGTACTTGTCCAGATATTTGTGTGATGTTATTTTAGGGTTTCTGTTGTCTTTCTGCACAAAATCTAGCTCCTTGTTTATGACCATCTTTCGATCTTTTCCTTCGTTGGATTCCACATACTTTTTCTGAATATTCCCTTCTATAGTTTCATTTTCTGCGTGATTCTTTCATGGATCCCACTCACTCAATCCCATGTAGTTCCAGCTGGAAACATAACCATTTGTTTGTTACTACTCTCTCTTCCTGCTTCTTGGGCTGACCCAGATTCAGATCTAAACAATATTCTACTAAATCCCTCTAAAACTATCAGCCCTCCTGGTAAACCAGAAGGCAACGAAGCACCCAGAGTGTACTGTGCAGTCTCACCCGAGATAGGTCTATGGGTGATTGCAATGCTCAGATGCTTGCAATCTAGGAAAGAGTGGGTATCTGGGATTGCATTTCATTTTCTTAGGCCTTGATATGGCTGTTCTTTCTGTTATTCTTAATATTCATTCATTTGCTAACTCCATGCATGTATTCTACTAGATCTAACATATAACATATTTCACAGAATTATCCATTCATCCATTCATAGTCTAACTAATTGCAAAAGGGAAACATGCAATCCATCACATCACATAACACAAATATTACCGTGGTTCACCCCCTCCCGGGATACATCTACAAAGATATGGCTCTCAAGCTCTTTTATTATGGTTTTGCAATATATAGCACTACACGCACTACAACTCCATAATCACAGTCACAAAACAGACTCCCCAACCTTTATGAGGCTGACTAGACTACACCAGGATCCTCAGCCTACGATATAACCCTCAAGGTATAGCTACCTTTTTCCCGGACAACTCAACAACTTACAAAATTGGTATCTGATCTTACAATAGTTTCCTTTTTTGAACATTACAAAACTTAGAAACTCTCTACCTAGACATCCTAGGTACTTATATATATACTAATTCTCAACTCAACAACTGTTACATTCTCTTACAAAAACCCTAACCCTAACGAGGTTAGGTTTTCCTGCATGCATGCCTTGCATTCTTTCCTTGCACGTGCTGCTTTTCCTTCCAGCTATACTTATCCCGTTCTGGTTTTTTCCTCCATAAATAACGTCTCCTAAAAATAGGGCTACGCCCAACAACCTTCATGGATAGTGTTGTAATGTGCCAAATTCATTTGTATCTGGTTATTTTGGTCGATGAATATGGAAGTTGCATCTTGGAAGAGGTGTATATGAGCGTACATGTCAATAATGACATCTTCCAATTCATTTCTAACCTTCTTGGCACTGACCTTGAAGCTTTGGAGGCCTATTTCATCCACTTTCATTTGCCAGAGCTTTTCCTCAAGTTCTCTAATATTTAACTCCTTCTCTTCATTTTGTTTGCATAGCCTCTTTATGTTATCTATATTGGAATCCATGAATGCAGAATCGACTCTAGTTGTCACCACATGATCCTTTCTAACATCTCTCGTGACTATTACTTGAGCTACAACTGATATAGGATTCCCCTCCATCGCCAACATCTCCTTAACTCATTCTCACACAATACTACCAGTTTTGCTGTCATATGTGAAGCTTCTAAGATCTATCACTTCAGCTGGTTGGAATGGCTCCCAAAGTCCAAGGCCCAAACCACTGTCTGTTGTATCTTCTTTTGTGCCTATGGTATATGTTCTTGGGATATCTACATCCATGGGTGTGTGCCATCCCCTCTGATTTCTGCATTTTTTTTTGCCTCTCTTCCTCAACAACTTTGTTGGCCACTTCCTTCACTGCTAGTTCTGATACTACTATTGCTACTTCTTCTAGTTCTGCTGCTACTCTTGCTACTTCTTCTAGCTCCTTTTCTCTTTCTACAATAGCTTTTGCTTCAGCTTCAACTTTTTATTTTTATTTTTCAGCCTCAACCTTTTGTTTCTTCTTGGCGTCATCCTTCCTTTTTAACACCTTTTCTTTATCTCTCCTCTTTTTATCTTTTGGCATTTCTCCCTCCTCGAAAAATCCTGAATGAGTCAAGATAGAGATGGGAGAAGATCTACCAACTTAGTCTTATTCTACTTCTTTTCTTGCCACCTCTCTTGCTGCTTCTTCATCAATGATACTTCCCTTTGGCTAGCCATGCCTATTGGAAATGACTTCGTTGTATGTTCTAGCATTTTTATGCACTTCCTCTTCTTCCCATATCTCAATAGTAAATTCATAAGGGATCTTGACACTATTGAAGTGTTCTGTTATGATATTTCTAGGATCATGTCTTATGAATCTATATTCTCCAAACTGATAAGAAAGTAGGATGTATACCTCCGCTTGGTCTTTTTTGGTATTCTCGAATAAATAGTTGTTGACGTATAAAGGTAGTGGGGGCCATATTTCTTTCCTAAACCTGTACAACATTCCTCAAACCCCATGTATAATAGTCTGGTATGCTACTTACTGAAGGACTAGAATGTTAGGTACAAATCATGGAAGTAGGTGAGGCGACTTCATTGCACCATATATCCTTATATAAGTTCCATGATCCATTATATATCAGTCCTTGATTCTTCTTATGACGACTATATCTTTGTCTTTCATACAAGAGGGGGTGGTACAAAAGATAAATTCATATAAAGGAGAAAGGAAGTGCTCGCAAATTCTTTGGTATTCTGTAGGGTATTTGTGCTCCTAGAGAAATTTGCAATAGATGTGGATTGAAGCATTGGTCGACAACCAACTCAACCCCATGTTTGGATATCTGTGGGCTATGCACATTATGTCTAGGAGGTACAAGGACATATAGAAACTGGAAAATTTTCCTGGTTGTGCTTGCGTTACTGTATATATGCAAATAGTAATATTTTCAGACAATATATCTTCCCAATTGAATGAAACACCTACATCTAAGCATAAATAAATCAAGGGCATAAATGATAGGGAGAATTGAGTTGCGTCTGGCTCCACGTATAACCTGCACAACATGGCTACCAAATACTGATAGGGCCTTATTAAGTTAGTCGCAGGGTACCGACTCTTAGGCTTGTATTTAAATTGCTTGTCCACCCTATACCATTTGGGAAACAATTCTTTTGGTGTATATTCAAATTCACCAAGGAGCTTGCTATCCAATCTTCTATTACCTTCTTCAATGTGATAGAATTTATCTGTAAATTCTGTTCGAAATGAAGCAATAGGCTCCTTCCGTGCATTGCAAACATATGGACTATTTATATCGATATTATTTAAAATCCATGAAATGGCATATGCGTAGGGGAAGACCAATGGGTGTGTTTCTACCCTAAAGATCCACGATTTTCTAATATTCTTGAATGCTTGGAGTTCATCTGGCTCTTCCACTTCTGTTGAGAAATTTGACTTCTTGAATATGTAATACACTTCCCCCAATTTCAAAGTTTCTCCATCTTTTTCTAGAAGTCCATTTGTATCATCAAACATAGCCTCGATTATTTCAACCTCTCTTTCTTGTTGGGAGCTTCCGGAGGGCTCAACTCTGGATACTTTGCATGCCATCTTCTTCCTCGATGACATGTTTGTACCTTCCAAAAAGATAAGTTTAGGAAATAATAACAAGATGTGATGTACCAATTTAAGTGTAGCTAAAGTATTAAAAGTAGACAATGCTTAAGAAACTTGGAAAACTTGGAGGCGAAAGGATAGATGTTAGGCTTGAAATCGAAATCGAAGGCCTAGGAAATAACTTCTCCAATACAGATTGAAGAAGTTATTATTAACTACTATAATACAATGGAAAAATGTTGAAAGAGTGGCAATCAGAAGAGTTAAGGACAACTCCTCCGATCACATAAGAGGAGTTAGTAAGAACTCCTCCGATGAGGTTGGAGGAGTTAATTCCAACTCTTCCGATTGGTCATTGGAGGACTCATCATAAGCCTCATAGTAAAGATTGGAGTAATTTAAAGCAACTCCTATGATCATATCAGAGGAGTTGAATGTAACTCCTCTGATATGGTCGGAGGGGTTGTTTTCAAGTACTTCGAGTTGATTGGAGGAAAAGTATTCAACTCCCCCTAAAGAATCGAAGGAGTTAGTAATAAATCATATGATATGTTCGAAGGAGTTAGATTGAAAGCTTCCAATCTTTAAAAAGTTAGGGCTTTATGAGAGTAAAGTAAGAAGATTTTGGGGCGAGGATGAAGAAAGGGTTTGGAGGTTGGGGAATTCCCTTGGAACATTTCTGATTGAAAACTATGCTTGCAGGGTAAACCTTAGGGATTGAATGGATCAATTGTTAGGATGAAAATAAGAGTTTTTGAGATGAAGAATATAGGGCCGTCTGTACAATAGTTAAGGGATTAACGAAAGGTAAGGTGGCGAGGGGAAGAGAAAACCATCTAGCTAGGGTAATGAGACAAGAACCAAATTTGAAATTTTAGAAAATGAAAGTAGACCTAACCCTAACCTTAAAAAAAAGAATGCAAGATGTTCTTACCTGGAACCTGATGCCACATGGTGAGTATGGATAGGCGGAAATCTTGAACGTGGTAGCTCAACATGTTTTGTCCTAGGGGATATTTTCTCAATTAATCTCAATCGGATAACAATAACATGAACCAATTTCGTTTATGTATCCTAAAGGATGTTTTTGGCATTAAATGTGATAGGTGGGGGTTGGTGTGGTTGGAGGGTCAGAGACAAAGTTCTTCGACAATATCAGAAACATTAAGAGTAACTCCTTCGATGTGTTCAGAGGAGTTAGAGTTAACTCCTCTGAACACATCGAAGGAGTTTCCTCTAACTTACTTGATTTCATATCGGGGCAAAAGAAAGTAACTCCTCCGAATTGTTCAGAGAAGTTAGAAGAAACTCCTTTGATCTGTTCGAAGAAGTTAGAAGAAAATCCTCCGAACTGTTTAAAGAAGTTAGAAGAAACTTTGCCGATTTCAAATTTGGATTTCAACACCATGTCTTGATGATTTTTTCAAGTAAGAAACATGAGTTTTATAAGTATCTTAAGGTGGAGAGGGAGACTTATGAGGATTTCTCTTAGGCTCAAAATATAAGGGGCTCCATTTTCTAGGGAGGTAATCAAGATAAAATGGAAAATGGAGGGTTGTAGTGCTTGTCACAACACATAACAAACCAGATATCAAGATAGCCAATAGTGCACTTCTAACAATGTATGAAATTATCATCAATGTGTACCATATTACATACCATCACCACCATGCCTTAAGCATGTACCTTACCATAACCAAGCATATTCACATAAGAATACCTGTAACTTGTAGTTGACCTGTTGTACTGTAGTACTGGCATGTAACTCTTCCACAACCTTCAACATCCTGGTACCAACATCTGTACCAAATTTTCCTTAGCCTCGCGGGGACTAAGAATCCCTGTCATGAGGGGCCTCACGTGACATTCCCTACGCAACCCGTGGGGGTGCCTCGCGCGACACCCTCAAGCTGACCCGCGAGGGCCTACTTAATTAGGGTTTCTTCAGAGATTCCCGCTCTCCTCTGCAATCCCGATATTTTCTCACTTCTCACTTTTTGTTATCTTAGACTTCATTGTCGCAATGTTACCAAAAGATAACTTGTTCACTATAAGATGTTAAATAGAGTATGTGAGTGAATGTACATATGAATGACTCCTTGAGGTGTATTTGTACTTTTTCCAAGTAATTTATCTCCTTAATCTTAGGGGCTTCTATACTTTATTGTTAAAACCGCTTTACCCTTTCATTAATGACTTGTAACCAATTTAGGGGATTCTTAAACATTATTCAGGGATTCTAACTTCATGAGGGAATATCTCCCTAACTGTAAGGAACCACGTGGCATACCACCTATCACTAGAAACAAAATGACAAGGACTATCCATATATGAGTGTGTTACCTGCATTTTAACTATCTTGCATGTACTTATTCCTCAAACAACTTCAGGTCTCATGATGACACCTCTGGGACTTCGTGTAGAATTCATCAAATGAATCCATCACATCTACTGGCATCAACCACTCTTGTTGACATCAATGAAAACTAACTCACAATCGATCTCGATCACACCTCTGGGGTATCTCAAATGCTCTAAGGGTTGACATCAATGACAACCAACTGTCCAACAAAGGATTCGTTTGAGGTACCTGCAGTACTGACCACTCCAAGTTACACAAGCTTATCTTGCTCTCTAATCAAAGCATCACAAAAGGACTCAAGAGATGACTTTTTATATGTAGTCCCTAAATCTTCTCTAGTGGCATAAAAGGAAGATACAAAAACATAATATGCACTACCAATCTTAACAAGAATAATGTAAATGAAACACTCTTCATCTCGGTTTATATTACAATGTTCACATAAAATTATAGGTGTTTTGAACTTAGATAAATAGTCTTCAATGCAAGAGAAATCATTTGGACTTAAAGTCATTATTTAATTTTCTATTTGGTGGGATCGAATAATATTGTGTTTACCAAACATAGATTCAAGTTTTTCCCAAACATCATTAGAGTCATCAATTCCTTGAAGGTGAAACCTTAAATCAAGAGAGATGAACATTCCGATCAATCCACGTGCTTCATAATTGTTATTGGCCCATTTTTCTTTCTTTTTATCATCAATGCATTCTAGTTCTTTCCCCATGGTAATCCGATATAGTCTTTTACTTCTTAATAAATCCTCCATATGAGATTTCCATTGGAAGTAGTTGGTGCTGGTAAGCAAAAGATCACTGGAAGAAGCTATATTAAATATGTAGATAATATGGATTTACAAACTGAAATTGATGGTCTGGATGGAAATATCTCAAAAAGTTAGGCTATTTAAAAAAAAACCGATAATGAAAACAGACTTCGGATGTGAAAATTATGCCCTTTTGAAAAAAAAACATAAATGGTAACCAAAGAGCCACGTGGTAGGTAGAAGTTGGTCCATGTGGTGATACCCATCCTGAGTCCTAACTATGCCTATAATCTCACTTTTAAATAAGTTACTTATCAAGTGTCTCACTTTTATAGAACAAGTGAGAATCACTTTTACATTGAAGTTACTTTATAAATGAAAGTTGAATGCAAAAATAACTTAAAAGAAAATATTTAAAGTTATTTAATAGTGATTTACTTTTATAACTTAAGTGAGATGCACTTTACAATGAATGCATGGACTTTTTCTAAAAAAAGTAACAAAAAAAAGACTTGAAGTCAAGACCTCTTATTAAGTAAAGTAACTTTTAACCAAGTGAGCTAGTGAAAAACATATTATATTGTTTAGAAGGAGGATTGTTCTTGTTCTTGTTATTGTCATCCTTAGAGAGTGTGCTCATAAAAAACTCTTTTCACACAAGAAAACATTTTTTCTTCTCAACAAAAATAAGGGTAAGATCTCGGTTAGCTTACCCAAAAAATGCAAATTTCCATCTATTTCTAATTTACCGGGATCACACAAAGCGCACAACAAATAACATACATAGTTAGGAAAACCTTTTCTGATCTGTTTTTGATTTTCCGAGATCACACAGGGAACGAAGAAAAGAGCATACACAGATCCAAAAGAGTAGTAACCCAGAAATGAAAAATAGAAAGCTAAAATAAAATCAAAATAATAACTCTGCAAAAATTTAAAAGGGTGCATTTGGGCTTTATGCCTCCGTATCTGACTAAAATTGTCGTAACTTGGGCAAACATAAACCTTTTTGAGTGAAACAAAAAGAGATCCTAACTGAAATGAGTGCTATAGATGCAATTTAATAGTCCACTCAACCCAAAAATGTATGGAAATAACAAAAACCATAGATGAGGAAACACAACTTCATGATCTCAACCTACAATGGAAGTGGGTATTCATATGCGATCTAACACCATGTTCTACAACACAGGTATTCCAATTGAGGATGAACACCTTCAGTAACCACTCATGCACCCAAATCAAATATCAACACACCGATTTTTTCACGTGGTAAAACCCCTACGGGGAAACATCCACGGCCTGAGCCAACATGGCCACTTGGAGGAATTTATTAATGCAAAAGAAAAAATTGCAGAGAGATTTTACAAGAGATTTTCTCAAAATTGATCATCGACAAATGACCCTCCATGGTCTTTAAAGAGAGATCATGTACCAATCTAGTGTTAAGCCACATATCAATGTAGCCATTAAGATTGAGGATAATATGAACTGTTGGATCACTCTTTGTCGGGAACATATCATGACCATCAGATTTCCTAACTACAAATGCATACTAAAGAAACACACTTTAACCTAATGACACATTAGACCAAGTTGATCTTAACCAACTCCTAAGTGTCTGAATATCCTAACAACATGAATATTGGAATGACATTTTAAGCACAAAAAATGAACCTTTCAACAATTCAAAATGTGTATAACTTCAATTTACCCATTTGATTTCGAATAATTGTAATGGTACCTCCCTCATATCAATTTCCACTAGGATTTTTATTACTTTCATGTTTCTATAAGTGGTAGCCTAAATCCAACTGATGAACTTGCCTAAGTTTTAACCCACTTCCTTAAATACTTCATCATTCCAAAATTCCATAGGCAAGCCAAATAATTTTTCCCATATTGTTTGAATGTAGAAGGGTTCTTTATTGGATCAAAACTTGACCGCTATTGCTTCAAATTGATGAGCGGTGGAACCCAAAACCATCTTCGCACCAAAATTTTCTTCGCATCAATTTCATCAAATAATTCAAATGGTAACCAACCTCTAATTAGGATGTGAAACTTCATGTGTACCCTATAATATCTATCCAAGCCATCTCTATACAAAGGATTAAAGAGTTCTCAACTTCCTTCTTCCCAATAAAATTGCTAGCCATGATTCTATCTATTAGAATTGAGATGTATTTCAACCCAACATCTATGCCCAAAACCAAATTTACCTTTTCTTTTTGCACATGAATATACTTCTTTCACTTTTATATTTCCAATAGCTCAAGGATGCATACACCCCTTTGCTTCTCCTTACTTCCTCCCCCTCGGCTATTCTTTCTATCAATTTTAAAGCATCAAAACCCTTCCCATGGCTTTGGCCTAGACTTTCAAGTTTTGGTTTAGTATTGTAGAGTTAAAACAAATCTATGGGATTTCTTGTGAATCTTTCACACCTTTCCTCAGGTCAATGTAATGTCAACCCCTCCTTAATCCCTGCAACAATAAACTCTTTACCACCCCCTTGGCTCACACTCTCTTGCCAAGTGTTAATTGTGCACTTTTCAATGTTATCTTCCAACTTTTTTTCTTGTCCCATGTTAATACCTTGTAACTCATGTACTTCGACATTATACAAAATGAGATTAAGATATTTCTTATGTTTTAGTGGGTCAAACTCCCTTACAATGCCATAAGTTATTTCCTCACCATAGGCTTTTGATGCCTTCAAAATGTCGACCACTACATCCTTACCACATAATACATACCTTAGTAATCCTTCATCTCCATTCTTCATGTAATCAAATAGTTACTCATCCTCTATATATCCATGCCTTAAGGTCTCCTCCCTCTAAATTAAAAATTGGCTAAACAATTAGTAGTGTAATGTTTTTAAGTGAGAGAATTGGAAAATACCCTGAAACAAAATAAAGAAATCCATGAATCCTCTCCCCTCTCTCTATTGATCTCATTTTACATGTCATCCCATCTTATTATTTATTTACAAAACATTCATGTCTTCCAAATCTCTCTCACTTGCATGATAAATGATATACACTAGGTGTATATGTCTTTATAAATTCATGAATATTATTATACTGCCTCTGGTAGTATATAATGATCGTTCTACGTTGACCTATCTATTAATTTGTTTTGACTATTTTTTTGTTGTAAGAAACCCAATATTAAACATAAGAAACACACAAAAATAAATAAATAAATAAATAAATATATATATATATATATATATATATATATATATATATATATATATATATATATATATATATAT
>ML804718.1:66440-79748 GCA_009831015.1 Picea engelmannii
TATTACAAATTCATTGTTTATGACGAATCATATGGATATGACCTTTCAAATATTTAGTGACTTGTTTATATTTCAAAAGTTTAAGACATAACTTGAAGGAACATAAATCAAGTCCAGAACTTGAAGGAACATAAATAAGGTTTTCTTGTGTTCTTTAACCATGTTTTCATGTAAATAATAGTACTAACAATGAATTTTTCGATGAAATAAAATGATTGTAAATTTATATATCTTTGCTCTTTTATGATAGATCAATGTGACTTATAAAATTTGAAAACCAGAGCTGGCAATGAGTATTGCATTAAAAAAACCAACAAAACAATACTAAATGCAATGCCTATTTCATTAAAAAATCATCAAATAGTAATGCATATTTCATTAAAAATCACCAAAAATTAGTCTTGTTTGGCTAGCTCTCGCTTCCCATGCTTTTGGAGATGTGTATTTCATTAAAAAATCACCAAACAATAGCCTTATTTGGCTAGCTCTCACTTCCCATTCTTTCGGAGTTGATTCAAAAATCACCAAACAATAGCCTTATTTGGCTAGCTCTTGCTTCATGCATAGGAGTCAAGTCAAAGGACACTAGCTTCATGCCTCTTCCTCGAAGGGACTTGTTGCTACCCAACTCTTCTTGTTATTATTATTGTAATAAATTAATAATGTTACTATGACATTAAATTATTGAACATAGATTTGCAATGCAATTTCATTTATATTTTTAGTTTGAATTGTAGTTATCATTTGGCATTGAATTATTGAACGCAAATTTCTCATGTGTTACCCCCCCAACCTAGGGGTATCTAAGGAGATGACGTATCGAGGCCTGTAGGTAGAAGACATGGAGTGCTGAGAGCTGGACTGATATCACAACCCACAAAGCCCCTATATTTCGCCACAATTCACCATCATCATCGTTATCATCAACAGAGCAACATCACCACACCGATTGAGTTCCCAGAGGATGATAGGTCTTACTTCATGAGGTAACAAGTCTAGTCTCATGGTAAGTGTCACTTTAATATTTGAATCATTTAAGAATGTTGAAAAGATTCCTTTCTTGATTATGGAACGTTTGCTTGGAAATTACACCTTTTGCCTAATTTCACCTTGGTGGTTGACATGATATCCTAGTAAGTTGGTCACCCTTGGGAAAAGGGTTTCTACTGGGGTTCCTTGAAGGATCATCATACCATTCCTCACTCATACTTACCACTTTCAACACTTCTTCCCCTCAATTTCCTCATCTTTTGGGTTTTTGGGTGCATTGACCCCAAGAAGGGCTTGTACCTCATTTCATGGGAAGAAAGGGATGAAGGCCCAAAGGTGTTTTATCTCACATCATACATAAGTGCTCTCCCTAAAGTCCCGAGAGCCATGAAACACTTCTCTGAATGAATAAAAGGACTAAGAAAATAAATGAAAATGTCCCACTTGATGGGGGAATGCATTGCAATGTTATTTTGTTTCTAGTGCACATAGCACAAAATGTGTTATAACTTCAAGTGGAATTGTGGCGATCCTTTTATTTCCATTGCACATAACACTCAGTGTTTGAACTTAATAAAAAGGAAAGTAAAGGGCTTGGAAAAATGTTGTATTGAAAATGAAGGGAACCTAAGGATGTAACACACCCTCCACAAAGGCACCCATAAATGAGACAATATGAACCCTTGATATGTCAATAACCCCATGCCCAAAAGTCTCCCCCCAATTCAGCTCATACTCATTACATGATCTAGATAAGATATTCCTGGGAAACAATCCTTGACTTGGGGATTGGCCTACTGAATAGGGCACCATGATAGCCCTCCCATACCTAAATTTGACAAAGTTTATACGGTATTTGAGCATTTTTTTAATTTGAAAAAGGGGATTTAATGCACTTGTTTGGGTGGTTCTTGTATTAAATGTGGCTTACTTGGCATGCTTCATATGATTTGTGGACCCTTAGAGGGTGTACGTTTTTGTCTTTGAAGGACCTTTCCTGGTGAAAACTATTCATGAAAGGACTATGCCACTTGGACCTTCGTAGGGGCTTGAAATCCCAAAGAATGGATGCCATACCCCACACATGGGAGACAATTGATGATGAGAGTTTCACCTTGAGGATGCAGGATGTTTCCTTAGGAGGCACCTTGGGATCATTGGAGGATGAGATTTCACCCCTCTTCCACTTGGACGTAGCCTTTGGAGGCCTAAGATGTCACCCACTATCCCTTGATGTCATCTTTGAGGCTAGGGTTTGATGGATGATGTGGTTCCAGAGGTGGTTTGATATGTGGAGGCTCATGACATGGGGCGTTTGCACACAAGATCATGACACATGGCCTTTGGAGGCTCAATGTTCCTCTCATTGAGACTGGACATCACATTCTCTAGGCCTATGCCACCCTCTTAGGGAATGGGCATGACGTCACCATTTTTAGGTTTTTTCTTTATGTAATTTTTCATTTTTTCATTATTCATCACTCACCATTTGTGAGAGAATGTCTGAATTTTTTTCCCTACTTGGTTATCTCTCTCTTCTACACTCATGTGACTTGCTTGTAGGATCAATTTGTGGATGCTTTTGCTGAGTTTTGGATGGAATTTATGCAATTAGGGTTTTATATCATGCTATCTTGGTGAAGTAAGTGAAATTTCTGCAATTTTGTCTTTGTGTTATCAAATGTTCATGGTATTTATTCTTTTTCATGCTAGATGTCTTGCTTGGTGAAACCCTAAGAGAGGAGCATAAGTGATTCCTCCTCTCACAAGGTCATTCTTGTTCAAAATTGGTGAAATCACCTTGCTAGGGTTAGCATCCTAAAGCCCTAAAGAGCTATAACTTTAGGATTTTAGCCATATACACTTGATTTCTTGATCTAGTTGAAGTATTAAGAAGGGAGAAATTTTGCTAGAGCCCACAAGTGCTTGCACTCTAGCAATCGTTCTCTTTAAGGCTTAAACCCTAAGGCCCTAATGTACTAGCACCTTAGAGTTTAAGTGCTACCTCTCAGTATTTTCTATGTCAATCTTTAATCATTATTGTGTATTGCTATTATAGAGACTCCATATCCCTCAAAGGCACTAATCTATAGCTCTATTGTGGTGAAATTGATCAACAAATACACTCTCCCAATTGTCTCAATCTCTCTATTAACATTTCTAACACTAACACTTATTAATTCACTAGTAAACTTGTTGTTGTTGCAAAATTTTGCTACAACCATATTAATACACTCTAATTTGCTTCATACACTCTTAAAAAGGTAGCCTATCTTGCTCATAATTTCTCTTAAGCAATTGGATAATGTTCTATGTGATAAATGCTTAATTTTCTTGGTCAATTGTTGAGATTCTAAGCTCTTTTATTTGTCGATATTAAAAATTCATATTTCTATTATAAGACTATTGTACTGCTGCAAATTTGTACCATCCATTGCAATTTTCATTGTCTAGTGTCTTATGAGGTATTAATTGCATGTTTGTACTTAGAGATCATCACATATATGCTATAAATTGTTCTTTTTCTGGGCAGGTACTCAAACATCCTTATACCTCTTAGTTTCCCTTGACATAGACATTTTCGTTACATGATCAAGAGAGGTGATTGTAGGATTGGATACAATACTTGCTACTTTGATCCCTTAAGGTCATCGGGGAAGCCTCCCATGTGGTGGACCTCCTTCATCACTAAAAAAAGGGAATTTATTACTAAGGTGATAGTGGTAGGATTTTCCTTAGTTACGCATATTTGGGAGACTTGTGTTGGGATTTGCACAAGTATAAATCCCGCTATAACATTTTGGCACCATTTTCGGGGAGGATTGAGTCATTCTCCTCAATGAAATATCTTTTGGTAAACTTTTCCCAATGATCTTATCTCTCAAAGTTTGCCTAGCGACTCCATTGAGGGTGATTCCCTCACCTTCCTTGATGATCTAGGGTTGATCATCTGGCGACTCCATAAAGTTCGAGGAGGTATGCTAATGCTCCTAAGACCTACAAGATAAGGGCTCCCCACAATTCACCTATAGTGAAATTCTTGTTTGGTGGAAACCTTCCTTGCCTACAATGGCTAAAAAAAAATGGACATCCAATCTCTTCAAGCCCTTTGATATGACGACTATCTAGGGATACCCTTGACATATGTCTCCAAAGTATGAGAAGTGGTTGCCTAAGTTTTCTGGTAATGATGTGACAACTACTGAAGAGCATATGAGTAAATTTTGGGCCTTATTTCAACTTAATCATGTGAGTGATAACTCCAAAGATTTAGTAATTAATTTTTTTTCATCCACTCTTATTGATACTGCTCGGAGATGGTATGATAGTGTTGGCCCTTGACCAAGTTTTGAGGAAACATTGGTCATGTTTGACCACTTTTGGGACTTCAATAGGCTGGTTGAAGATGGAGCGCCTAGGCAGAGATGAGATCATGGGATATCACTTGTTTTGTAGGCTTGTGGACCGAGAAAAGGGTTTACTAGGGTTTATGTAATGGGTTAAGAGATGTCGGCCCATGGGCTTACCCATGATTAGGAATTTTTGTAAATGTATAAATAAGTAACTAAGTGATGTAATAAGGGGTGTTGGCTATGTGGATAATATGTTGTAAGTGTTAATGTTGGCTCAATGAAAGAGATTGTAAGTGGCTTTTTGCGACCTGGTTGTGTGAAGTAAGGCTCTATGCCTTGGCTGGATTTTGAGAAGGAGGATTTGGTGTGCAATGCGTAGATCTCCTATCCTCTGCAGATTTGGGATATGTGGATTTGTGCACAGGAGTAGACGAATGTAAGAAGACTAAAGACTAATAAAGAAGAAGAAGAAGTTGGTGGACGTAGCCCCACACTGGGGTGAACCACATATATCCTGTGTCTTGATGTGCTTTGTGCGATGTTGTTTATGTGTTTATTTGCTTAGTGTTGTTGTTATAATGTATGATGGATGGATATGATGTTGTTGCTTAGTGATTAATGGTATTCTAGGTGAATAAATGCTAGATCTGAGCTAATGCTATGTGCTAAACGATTGGAAGTGATTGATCTTTATTGTTACTATGCTAATATGTAATAAGGGTTTAATCTGCGATGTGAATGAGATTCAAGAACTAATGCATATTGTTGTCTAAGATTTCTGTTAAGTGTTGTAATCACAGATATGTGTCCCAACTTGGTTGTAGATAGCTGAGTCCTGCAACCCCCCTGCCTCTACCTTAGGTGAGAATTCATCTACTTCACAGGTGTTGCAGAAAGGGCTGGTAGTTAGGGTTTTGTTGGTGCGTTGTTGAAGTGTTGAACCTTGGGTCTGCCCCTGTGCCAACAAATGGTTCCATTGCTGGGACCTGAAACTGTGATTGCTGGGAATTGAAGAAAAGAGAAAGCTCTGTGCGTAAATCTGTTGTTGTAGTGCACATTATTCTACTTGACTTGCGAAGCCCTGTGCTAAGATAGAAACCTAATCTAAAGAAAAGAGGTAAGATCTTAAAACTTTGTGCTCTGGTAAGAGTAAGATAAGTGAATTTTTATTTCAAAAGTATGATTCTAGATATGTTTGATAGATTTTGTCCTAGTTTGAAAGCTAGGGCACAGTTAGAAGAAAGGGTTTATCTAAATAAATTTGATAGAAATAGAGAAAGATATGTTATTCCTATGCATAGAAATATTTTTTGGACTAATAAGTCGATGCAAGAACCTAGAAATAATTTTTGCAGATTGCAGGTCCAGCACTGTGACCCCAGTGCGCAGTATAGGAGAGGCTGGGGATTGTTTAAAAGAAAGAGAGGATCAACATTGTGTTATACTTGCAAAATACCAGGACATCTTGCTAAGGAATGCCTTGGTACATGTCCTGTTTGTCTTTGTTGTAAAGCTATTGGTCATGAGGTTGAGGATTTCCCATTTCTGATTGCTAAAGTTGAAAAGATGAACATGAGACAAGAAAACTATAAAGAAGGTTAAGAGACTAAGGATATGTTAAAGAATCATACAGAAAAAGAGTCAGAGAATATGTTAATACAATTAAAAGAAGTAATGGATGATCACAGAGACATTAGTTTACCAGAGATCCTGAAAGAAAAACATTGCATAGTTACAAGAATATAAGACTTTGACATAGATTGTGTATTGGATGAGGAAACACATGTGAACATTATGCCATAAAACACTTGGGAAATTTTGGGAAAGCCTACTATGGTACCTTCATTGGGAAGAATAGGCTTGTTTAAAGGAAAGATGATAACCCTATGTGGAAGAGCTACTAATGTACCTATGATTGCTCATGGAACGTCAATTGAAGAAGAATTTGAAGTCATTAAGTTTGTTGAGAAAAATGTCCCTTTTCCACTTTTTTTAGGAAAGACTTGCATGGAGAAGGATCAGATCAGAAGGAAAGCAGAGGAGGAAGCTACATAAAAGAAAAATAAAGAACTAAGGGATCTCATAGCTATAAGAATAGATTGACTAATAGAAGAACAAGAAGTTGAATCGAAGCAACAAAAGGAAAGAGAATTAGCTGTCGAGGTTGAAAGAGTGAAAAAAGGTTTGAAGGACCTATCCATGCAAGAATAAAGTATGTCCACCCAGGACCTAGTAAGAAAAGAGGTATTACTTTTGAACTCTTTGAGAGCACATCAGTAGCGCGAAGTCACTATGCTAAGAGAAGATAAGAATAAGAATGGAAAGAGGAATCCAGAGACTTAGATCACAGGAAAGAAGGAAAGAAATATAAATAAGAAGAAATCCAAGTTAGAAAAACTCCAGGAAGTTCCAATGAAGACTTCGCAGAAGACATGCTTGCAGGCCCTGAACCTCGCCAGAATAGAAGAACCACACATAATGGGACTTCACCATGGCAAATCTATATGACCATTGGAGGTGCCCTGACTATTAGAATAATGCCCCAAAATGGCTAGAAAACACAGTTATGAGCAAATGGACCGTTGAGACCATGCCATAACAGACTGATTCACATTGATGGATGCATTCCTGCCCGTTGGAGGAATCAGTTATGACACTTGCTTATTTAACCCGTCGGATGCTGTGCCGGGACCACTTTTTTCCACCCATGATTATCCCAGCTAACAGAGAATCGATTTCATATTGCACTGTGATTTCTAGACCTCGCCATCCATGTGATTACCCCACTGTCCATTCTCTTACCCGATCTATTCGGTTACAAGTGTGAATGTCGGGCGAACATAGCACGTTAGAAAATTCTGTGGAGGAGATCCTCGTGGAACTCATGGCAGAGAGAGTTATGTCTATAGGAATACATGCATCACTGACAGAGGGATTGCAAGCATCCCCTTTGACTGAACGTCATTCTAGTTGTACTACTGAGAAGTGAAGAAAACACCGTGATGATCTAGCTAATGCGAAGTAGATCCCGTCGGTCTTGTCGGAGTACATACCGCCTTTGGCTAGCATGGTTAACTGCAACAGTATCCCACGTGACTTTGAGTATACGTTGATCACTGCGTACATCCCGAAGGGGATACGCATAGTTGAACCCTCATTAGGACAGATCCCAACCTTGAAGAACACCGACTTTAACCTCGGAGATAGGAAGAACTACGCGATGCTCGCACTGCATCGGTATTTGATGAAGAAGACTGGGAAGAAGCTTCAGATAGTCTCCCAGTTGTGGATAAAGGAGCTTGGGCAGTCCACGATCCTGAATGTAATGAATATCCCTCACTTTGGCCGACATCAGGAGGTTAACGCTTGTGTTAAAATCCTCTTGTTGTGATATCATGAAGGATATCTATGGCTTGATAGGCATGTCATTATGGATCCAGTGCTGATCCACCTCATCATAGGACTGAGCATGCAGGGACCAGAACCTTAGTAGTTCTACCCAGGGAAGACTTCATATTGCTCCCTAGCACAACGCATAAAGGAGGATTATGGCGATGTAGAAAAGGGAAAGCGAGGCTACAAGGTATCCTCCATCTAGGATGGAACAATGTGCCTACATTGTCAGCTTATAGAAGGAAATCTCATCAGAAAGAACCATCCCACGCAAGTCACATGATTCATAGTATACCTCGTAGGAAAGGGCATGGAGGGAATGCAAATGAATTGGGTGAGTTACCTCGTCAACGAGCTCAAGAAGGACTGTCGTGAAGTGCAGGATCAAAGCTATGAATTCCATTTCAGTTGGTTACTGGTATTGATTGAATTTGTTTCTTGGAAGATGATGGAAGGAGTGACATTTCTAGAAGTTGAACCATCGGAGCTGTTGGCCACAAGGTTATCCACCTTGTGGTATACAAATGACATGTTGAAGCAGTGGCAGTTGAATGCTGTCTTCCATGCCTACTACCAGTAGCTGAAGCATGCTATCGAGGCATTTCCACGAATGACACCGAACACATTGCACCAGTAAAGTCCGCTAGCAAAGTTCCATGAAAATCGACACTTTATCTACATCATTGTGCGCAGGGATGAGAGTAAGGAGGAGTTGCAGTCCTATTATAAGATGACCGATGAAGACATGGAGGATATCACCAAAGAATGGCCAACAAAGATCCTTGTATTGGTAGAAGATGTAGAACTCTCTGACCTCGACATCATCAGAAGTCCCTTGGTCACTCGGGTTGAGCATGATGGGCATACTAGCATGAAGAAAAAGAAGAAAATGGAGGAAGTGCAGAACATAGAAAATGATGAGAAGGGCAATGACTCAGAGGAAAGTAGGCCTAAATCACCCACGGGAGGAGGAGGAGATGAAGTGACCCAAGAAGAAGGAGGGGAAGAAGGAGAAAAACAAAGAAAAGGCGAAGTTACACCGCTGAAAGATTCCCCTACCAAGGCCGAAACATCAAAGAAGAGGAAGGTTTGTCTGCAGAAACCCTCATCAAGAAAGAAGACTCGTGCCAATAAACCCCAGTCAAAGAATGTGTGCACAGTGGACGATGTCGATCTCATCATCATAGCCATGGAGGACACTTCAGAGAATATCTTGCAGAGACATGGAGCAAAGCATGTGCTGATGTATGAAAGAATCGAGAAGGAGAAAAAAGAGATACAACAAGCCATATATTCAAGCTGTGCAGTACCTACTGCACCTTCTTCATCGAAGATTGCAGAATTGGGGGATGATCCCGCCCAATTACGAAGGCTAGCAGATGCAATAGAGGCTCAAATTCAATGAGTCCAAGAAGAAAAGGAGCAAGCTACAGAAGCCTTGAAGCCAGAAAAGGAGGAGGTCTTAGAGAAACTTCAAGTTGCGTATAAGGAGAAAGATGAAACTCAAGTGATGTATGAGGAGGACAATGCGAAGATGAAAAAATAAAAAGACCAGCTACTTGCAGAGAAGACTGCGGTCAAAGAGGTAGTAACTAAATCACTTCGCTCTGTGTTGGGCTTGGCATAGGAGGAAGAAGAGTTAGTCAAGATTCAAGTGGGGAAGCTCATGAGGCCATTTAGCAGCTTCAAGCAAGAGTAATGGAGCTAGAGATCCAAGCAATGGTGATCACTCCGCAAGAAGTGCGCAATTAGAGGGAAGAAATTGCCAAGAGAAGAGTTGGAAGGATCAGGACCCTTGCCTTAGAATGTAAGCAGTTGAGAAACCAAATTGCACATACCTATGAATGCCTCACACAAGACCCAAAGCTGAGGAAACTGGAAGAACAACTATAGGAGGCGAAGCAATAAGCATCCACCGTGCAAGCACAGATGAAGCTACTCATTACGGTTGAGAAAATGAAGAGATCGTAGGAGGAGCGTGTAGTCCAACAACATATTAGTTCCATCCAAAGCAGAATCATGGAAGTTACACAGAGGCTACAGCCGGTGCAGGACAAAGCCTCCACAATTTTTGAAGAAATTGAAGGACAAGACTCACATCTAGAACAAGTGGTTGCGACAGTGGAACAATTCCTGGAAGGGCCTATTATAGAGCAAGTGATTCATAAGTTCCCCAAGCAGGAGGCTCTAGTGAAGCATCAAGTTGCGGTAGCTCTAGATAAGCTCGAGGCCTTTGAAGTAGTGTTGCCCAGATCTAAGTGACTCAGGATGATTCACATGTGAGTGTTGGGGGCTTGTTGGCCCTTGACCAAGTTTTGAGGAAACATTGGTCATGTTTGACCACTTTTGGGACTTAGATAGACTGGTCAAAGATGGAGCGCCCAGGCAGAGCTGAGATTGTGGTATCTCTCTTGTTTTGTGGGCTTGTGGGCCAAGCAAAGGGTTTACTAGCGTTTATGTAATGGGTTAAGGGATGTTGGACCATGGGTTTACCCATGATTAGGACTTTTTGTAAATGTATAAATAAATAGCTAAGAGATGTAATAAGAGGTGTTGTTTATGTGCACAATATGTTGTAAGTGTTAATGTTAGCTCAGTGCAAGAGATTGTAAGTGGCTTTATGTGATCTGGCTGTGTTAAGTAGGCTCTATGCCTTGGATGGATCTTGGGAAGGAGGATATGGTGCACAACGCGTAGATCTCCTATCCTCTGCGGAGTTGGGTTCTGTGGCTTTGTGCACAGGAGTATATGAATGTAAGAAGACTAAAGACTAATAAAGAAGAAGAAGAAGTTGGTGGACGTAGCCCCACACTAGGGTGAACCACGTATATCCCGTGTCTTGATGTTCTTTGTGTGATGTTGTTTATTTGTTTATTTTCTTAGTGCTGTTGTTATAATGTATGATGGATGGATCTAATGTTGTTACTTAGTGATTAATGGTAATCCAGGTAAATAAATGCTAAATCTGAGCTAATTCTATGTGCTGAATGATTGGAAGTGCTTGATCTTTATTATTATTGCGCTGATATGTAATAAGGGTTTAATTTGCGATGCGAATGAGATTCAAGAACTAATTCATATTGTTGTCTAAGACTTATGTTAAGTGTTGTAATCACATATAAGTTTCCTAGCCTGGTTATAGACACCTAAGTCCTACAACCCCCCCTCCTCTACCTCCGGTGAGACTTCATCTGCTTCGCAGGTGTTGTCGAAAGAGCTAGTAGTTAGGGTTTTGTTGGTGCATTGTTGAAGTGTTGAACCTTGGGTCTACCCCCATGCCAACAGATAGTATCCCTGGTAAGAGAATCAAGACTATGGATCAACTCGAGGAAACAATTTTTAATATATGGAGTACTAAAGAGGATCCAAGCATGTTGTTGACTCGACTTACCGAAATTAGGAAATCAAAAAATGAAATTGTTAGAGAATTTAATGCCAATTTTGAAAATTTGCTTCAACAAATCCCTAAAATCCATCACCTTGGGGAAGATTTTTTGATATTCCTCTACATCAAATATTTCCATGGACATTTTGGATACTTTCTCAAAGACAAGGTTCCATATACAGTCCATGAGGCCAAGGAAATGGCTACAAAAATTGAGGCTAATATTTGATCATGCAGGGTAGATACTTTTTATGCCATGAGAGACAAAGATGATACCAAACCAAGGATAATATACAATGTTGAGCCTACCCAAGATACTAACTCTCCATGGGAAAGGCTTGAAGAGAATATGAATGACCTCACCAAGAAAAAAACCCTCATGATGAATAGAATCACTAATTTATAAATGGAACTTCCACAAGCCCCCAAGCCTCCTTTTAGGGGACAACCCCAAAGTCCTAATCAAGCATGGAAACCTAGGCCTTCAAATGAAAAAAGGGTCCCAAATACTCTAGATCTTTCCAACATTATAAGTCAAGAAGAAACTCCTTGGTGCTTGACTTGCAGAGACACACATTGGGAATATGAGTGCCCAAGGAATAATAGGGAGCCCAACCAAATGAATCCATTTGATGAAATAAATCACATATTTACAATATCTCTTCAAGTGTGAGCCTTGGTATCACGTCTGAGCAACTCGAGGAAAACAAAAGGGAAGAAACTAGGAGGGATAAGATGGAAATTTTAAACAACCTGGATGAGGAGACGAGGGACAAAATTAGGAAGAAGGAATCACAAGTGTACACAAGATGAATAAATGTGCCACAAGATCCTCCTAGTGATCCTAATATCCCTCAACAAGGCTTTCCTCCACCACCAACAAGTAGACCTCCTTCTAGTCCCGCTCTTCCAAAGATAAATGAGTTAGAGTTAAGTATTGACATAAACAATGTCTTGGAAAAGATCAATATACCAGTACCTTTGAAAGAGATAATCAAGATCCCTTCGATGAAAAAAAAAGTTGAGAGATTCTTCAAGGTACAAGGAGAACCCATAGACCCTCTTATAATGTTGCAAGATAATCATTTTAGACTCCAATATGATGATCACCCACCATTATTCATGTCATTACAAGTAAATGGTAAGCTCTTGAATAATTGTTTGCTTAACTTAGGTGCAGGTGAAAATATCATGTCCTTAAAGGTGATGAGGTAGTTGGGTTTGGAAACCACAAGGCCTTACAAGAATTTGTGTGGGATTGAATCAAGGGCCATTCCCACTCATGGTGTAGTAGAGAATGTGAAGGTTTGCCTCAATTAATATCCTGAGATAGTTCTCCTGATGGACATTGTGGTCGTAGATGTTCTTGATGTATGGTGAATGCTCTTGTCTAAGAAGTTTGTTGCAACATTGGGTGGTACATTGCCAATGGATTTGACTGGTCTTGATATAATTATGGACTATGGTACCTATGATTGGCTACTTAACATGACCATGATAAAGAATCATGTTAAAGATATAGAAATTGACTCCAATACAGAGGAACCTCCTGAAGTAGTTGAGAAAATTCTTTCGGATTTTTACCCAGATGAATTTCCCTTCAGCAGAGAAGAAGATTTTGATGCTATAGACTAGCCTAAGAAGGAATATTACTAGCAACAACTATACTAGTATAATTATAAGGAAACTGGCTCCATCAAAATATTGAAGAAATATGATAAGGAATTACTAATTAGACTGAGCCAAGATGATGTTCTCACGACATAATCCAACCCCCCTTCCTCAAAACAATTGTTATCACTAAAATTTCGTCCGCACATGGTTACAAGAACTCAACATCATCAAACAATGATGAAGTCATCCATGGACCTGAATTAGTACTAAAACATTAAAAAAAGGGTAAAAAACTATACAAAGTAGTGAAAAATTGAAGAGTGCTATGCAGACATTGGGTGCGCGCGCACATGCGCGAAACAAGAACGCAGAAATCGTGCACATGCGCACGATGCACGATTGTTATTGCAAAAATCCGTGCACCTGCTAAATGACACATTTATGAGAGTGGTCGGCCTCCCACCCACTTATGGTTAAGCTCCCAAGCCGATTTGACCCTCAAATCTGGACTGGATCCGACTGGTGGGCTGGTCAAAGACCTAGGAATGCCCTAATTGGCCTCTTTTCACACTA
>ML804718.1:83452-106359 GCA_009831015.1 Picea engelmannii
CCACACATATTGCTGACCACATTCACGAGTGGCGTAGGGGACGTAGTTTGTGTAAAGCAGAAACCACCAACCAACAATGTCTCGACTGGTTTCTTAGATCACTTGTATCTCTCCTTGGTAAGGATGTAGCTTCCACCTTCCCTCAATCTGAAGAGGAAGCCATCAGTAAGGCCCAATAGTATGAACTCATCTATGCACAGTCATGATACTTATACACTGTACTTCCTGATCTTCCAAAACCTGTTCCATTTGGCCAAGACAAACCTGGGATGTCTCACTCCACAGACGGACTGATTGGTGCCACCACTCACCATGGTCCACAACCCCAACCACCACCAATGTATGGAACACCTCAATACCTGCCAGCATATGGGGGCACTTCTTATTACCCCCCAACCCCTTATCAACAACCATACCCTGTTGCTATACCTCCACCCATTAGTGGACCACCACCGGAACCCCCCATACATCCACCTATCCCAACAAACTTTGGTACCCCCTCTACCTCAACTTATAGTACTAGCGAAAGCACTACGCCTTCCTATGTACCCTATGGATCGATACCACCATAGAATCCATACTTCCCATTTCCTGGTCCCCCACAACCCATGGCTCCCTCACATCCTCATGTGGAGGTGAATTTTGTTCAACCCTCTGTCGTTCAACAATACTAAAATTTTGAACAGTTGAATACGAATAATCCAACCCATCCGTCGAACAACGCCAAGAAGAAAGGACGAAACAAGAATAACAACAACCCAGGTCAAGGCGGGAATCAACCCCCACAACCCCAATCCACTGGGGGCAACCAGAACCAAGGGAACCAAAACCCCCCAGGGGGCAATAATACTAAATGCCAAGGGAAAAATAACAATGATGTTAAAACCATCTTCCCTTGTGACCTTTGTGGTGATTTACGCCATTACACTCATCATTTCCCCCAGATCGCTGATTTCAAACGGTTGAAAGACTCTGGTAGTCTTCCCCATTCTCCCACACTACCTGCCCCTCAACAGGCACCACAACAATACATACAACAACCCCCTCCCACCATGCTACAAAATCCTATTCCACATCAAGGTGTGATAAACACCCAATAGGACACACAACATCTCCCACCTCAGATGGGACAATACCTCAACCCCAACAATCCAGTAGATCGCACAATTCTACTCACAAGCGAGGAAGAAATCCTTCTGCAAACACGTAACTGTCAGTATCATGTGCCCGCTGAGTCTCCTCCCCTCCCTCCAGAGACAAACCATACACCGACGAGACCCCCATTGGTGATTCCTCGCCCTTCCGCCGAACCACCTCTTCGCATCCCTCACATCCCATTGCGTAGGAATGTCCACAACCCACAGGCTAGGGCAGCTCATAACTATAGTTTGGTAGACGACTTAGCACAATCCCCGATTTCCATGTCAGTTTTGGAGGTCCTCTAGACTTGTCCTACTCAGCGGAAATCATTACTTTCTGCCTTGGGGGCAACCGACCCCGCAGATACCCGACTCATTACCTTTGATCTTGACAGCGGAGAACCTTGTCTTTCCGCCTTGATCGCCTTTCAAATACCAGTAAAAATACGGAACATCACAGTTCATCGATGTATCATCAATGAAGGTGCATCTACATGCATTATGTCCAAAACGGTATGGCAGAAACTTGGTTCCCCGAAACTCATACCCTCTTCCATCACATTACGCGCTTATGACAGACGACCATCGTCTTCTGAAGGGTTCTTCCAAAATGTCCCCGTCGAACTCGGGGGCAAGACTATTCTCATCGATATCGAAGTTATCGACGCCCCTCTCGATTATAATATCTTGTTCGGTCGTAGCTACATGTACGCTATGAAGGCAGTGACATCTTCCGTCTTTCGGACAATGATGTTCCCTCACAATGGGAAGATCGTCACTATTGACTAAGTCTCACATTATGAGCCTAACCCATCTGCCAACATTGATAACATTCTTCCTCTCATCCACACAAGCCATGACGCATATCCACTCGTTGAGGTGGGTCCTAGGATTTTTAAAGATCCATCCTTGTTAGGAACATACCATGGAGCACCACCACTCCTTCATCCTACCAATCAAGTATGTGTCATATCATCTAACAGAACCCACACAGAGGATACCCTTCCTCCTACAGAGGCTTCTGTCATATCTGACGTCCCACTCGTCGCAGACACCCCCCCTCCAGAACCTCCTTGACACTCGTTGACCCCACCAGTCCACGATACCACATCTCCCCAAGGACATATTCCAGTTTGGGAGACAGTTCCCCAAGCCATCACTCAAATTCCCTTCTTTTACCATCCACCAAGTATCAAATATTTTCAGGTAGCCGCAATGCTCACACTACCTAATATGGTGTTAGCAATCCCAGTTTGGTATTTACACCCACCAGAGATGGTCCCTCGACCATCCCTTCCGCCCCAAGAAGAAGGAATCCCCATGACGATTCCCATTCTTACTCAACCACACCCCCACTCACTAACCCTCCTGCCACAGCTGGGGGCAGGAGAAAGAAGAAGGAGCCCACAACTCCACTTCCTCCATGCATCCCACCACCTTGCGCACTATGTGAGAAAAAGGGACACCAAACCAACAACTACCCATCTCTACCAGAGTTACAGAATTTGATCCCACTCAATCAAACTCCCCCAACACTCGCCACTACCGCTAGTCCCACCACTACCACCCCCCATTCCAGTAGTAAAGGGTTGAGGACCAAATACACTTGTGCTATATGTTCAAAGTATGGCCACTATACCCACCATTTCCTGGCCCTGCCATGCTTTCAGAAAACATTAGCCGCAGTATGCCAGAACTTCCAGAACAACCCCAGTCCTGCTACGTCCTCCTCAACAAATATCACTGACATCCGCTATGTCACCACTTCAGTCAATGAACGTATGAGACGCCCTTTCTCTCTCTACGATTTATTAGCTCATTTTACATACCAATGTCCGATGATCCTTGAATACAGGCAACGCCAATTGACCCTACTTCAACGGACCGTAGAGACGATCATTGACATTACCTCGTCACTAGAGGATCTTCATGTCATTTCTCCCAAACCCGAGGCCCTCCCAACACCTCCATGGTTCTTAGATGACTTATTTGAAGATTCACCCCCCAACCCCCCCAACTCTCCCGCTCATTCCCCTACGGACATTTTACACCCAACCACCATGGGTACCCTTCAATACTTCAATATATGGTTTATGTCGAATGAACCCTCACCATCTCCTAACATGGTCCCCCCTGCTTCTTCCTCACCAGGGGGAAACCACACAACCACTGTCACCGAGATCACTCCTCACGACCCCTTGTATTCCCGTCACTTCCAATGTGACGAAGAAATACTCGAACAATTAAACCACCCAGACTCTCCCTGGGATGCACTACACCATCGCACACTCTTCTCTCCACAGGAAGCCTCCATGCCTCCGAACCAAAACCCCATTTACACGGTCAAAACCAAGGATTTTATCCCATCAGGGCCTATCGACTGGTTCAAAAATCCCATTCCTGCCCCAGATGCTTTTGAAGAAGGAAACATGGCCAACATTTTCCCAACCATTAAAATCGACATTTCCATTAAAAATGGCATCGTTGAAGAAATCACCATAGGAGCTGCTTGCACTCCTCAGGAAATCATCGCATATAAAACCCTCTTCCAGGAATATAGGGAGATTTTTGCCTGGTCATACACGGAAATGCCTGGCCTCGATCCCTCTATTGTCGAACATCGCATCGACACTTGGCCCGACATTACACCAGTTTGACCTCTACACCCATCCAAAGCCGCGACTATCAAAGCTGAAATAGACAAATTATGCGCTGCCGGGTTCATTTACCCCATCGCCTATACCTCATGGGTTTCCAACCCTATACCCGTTAACAAAAAATAGGGCACCATCTGCGTTTGCACAGACTTTCCTGATCTCAATCACACATGTCTCAAAGACAACTTTCCAACGCCTTTCATCGATCAAATTATCGACGACTGCGCAGGCCACAAGGCTCTATCCTTTATGGACGGATTCTCTGGTTATAATCAAATTCAAATTCACCCCGCCGATCAGTATAAAACCGCATTCACTACCCCGCGGGGTACTTTTTCATATCGTGTCATGCCTTTTGGCTTAAAAATGCCGACACAACTTTCCAGCGGGCTATGACATACATTTTTCACGATCTGGCTCATATCATCCTTGCCTACTTGGACTAACTCAAAGCTCGATCCAAGAAATGCACCCAACATCTTGATGATTTACGAATCATTTTTCAACGGTGTCGTCAGTACAACATCTGCTTGAATCCTCTCAAGTGCGTGTTCTGTGTCACCGCAGGGTGCCTCCTCGGCTTTATCATTTTTCAAAGCGGTATTACCGCACACCCCCTCGAAGTCCAAGCAATCACCGAAATTCCACCTCCCTGGAATTTACGTCAACTTCAGATCCTACAGGGAAAAGCTAAATTTCTTATACACTTTGTCCCAGACTACGCCATCCGAGCACATGGTTTCCTTTGCTTACTATGTCACGACATCCCATTTCACTGGGACGACCATGCCCAACAGTCATTCGATGATCTTAAAACCGCCCTCTCAAACACACCTTTAATTAGTGCACTTGACTACAATCGTGACTATATCCTCTACGTATCAGCCTCAACTGTATCAGTAGTCGACGTCCTCATCCAGCTAGGCGATGAAAATTGTGAACATGTCATTTATTACATTAGTAAAAACCTCTCAGGGCCACCCTTGAAGTACAAACACAAAGAGAAACTTGCTCTAGCAATCATCCTCGCAGTCCAGAAACTGCGCCACTACATTCTGCTTCGAACAACAAAGGTCGTCGCAGATTCTAACCCTATGCAGTACTTGCTCAGCCATCGGCAAGTTAACGACAAATTCGCTCGATGGATCGTTATCCTTCATGAGTACGACCTAGAGTTCTCAATACCTAAGAGTAAGAAGGCCCTCATTCTCACCGAACTTGTCACGACCCTCCCCTCTGATACCACCAGTGCCCCCGTCAACACCGACTTTCCTGACGAACATCTCTTTTACATCACCTCGGATGATCCTTGGTACGGCGACCTTCTCGTCTAACTCCGAACTCAAAAGTTTGGAAACCACCTTTCACGATATGATTGTCGTCGTATTCGCCATCAGGCCCCCCGCTACCTCCTCATCGGAGACATCCTATACCGACGAGGCATTGACACCATTCTTCGTCGATGCCTGACTATTGACGAGGCCAATAGAGTCTTAAACGAATGCCACAACAACGCATGTGGGGGCCACCTTTCGGGAATATCAACTGTTCAAAAGATTATCCGAGCCGATTACTTTTGGCCTACCTTGTTTCATGATTGCATTTAGGTCATGAAACGATGTGAGCAATGTCAGCTCTACGCCAATAAAGTCTGAGCTCCCCCTGCTCTCCTTCACCCTGTCATTACCGCCGACCCTTTTTGTAAATGGGGCATCAACTTCATGACTTGTAATCCCCCCTCCAACAATGGTCACAAATACATCGTTGTCGCCATTGATTACTTCACCAAATGGGTTGATGCTATGCCCACCTTCAACAACACCGCTGACACTGCAGCTCGCTTTTTCTTTAACCACGTCATATCCCTCTTTGGAGTACCCCTCCAACTCGTTTTTGATCATGGGAAACACTTCGAGAATGAGATCTTCGTCGAACTCTCATCTCAATTAGGATTATCTCACGAGTTTGCCTCACCATATTACCCTCAGTCTAATGGACAGGTCGAAGCAGTTAATAAAGTCTTCAAGACCACGTTACAGTGCACGGCTAATAAACATAAAACCAATTGGCATCATATGTTATTTTCCACGTTATGGGCTTACCGAACGGCTGTGAAAACAACTACTGGTTTCACACCATTTCATTTAGTCCACGGGGTTGAGGCCACTCTTCCCATCGAGTGCGAAATTCCCACCTTACGCACCGCAATTGAGCTATTACTCGACACTGCTCCAATGGAGCAGCACTTGCTGAACTTGGAGTCTCTGGATGAAGATCGTCGATCTTCCTTACAGAACAACAAGGCAGCTAAAAAATGATCCAAGGCTACCTTTGATTGCCATGTCAACCTTCGCTCATTTTGCGAAGGCGACCTTGTCCTAGCTTACGATATCACTCATGATACCTTTGGCCACGGAAAATTTGAGTCACTCTAGCATGGCGCATACATTATCCAACATTGCCTCACCAAAGGCGCATACATCTTGGCCTCCCCTAAAGGTCTCTCTCTCAAAGAACCCATCAACGGGTTGTATCTCAAGAAATTTTACGCTTAAACGTAGTCATTCTACTTTAGGTTATTTCTTTTATAGCATTTTTAATCTTTTTTCCTCCCTCACATATAAACTATCCATTGTGCTATTGACAGATGCTTCCTCCACCAGCCTACCACATCGGTTACGTCGATGGCGCCAACCATTGGACACAAAATCTCGCTTCGGCTGCTTGGGCTCTCTACACCCTCTCACATGAAATGTTCCATTCAAGTGGCATATGTTTGGGTTCAGCAACCAACAACCAAGCCGAATACACCGCCATCATTGGCCTCCTGGCCGATGCCCAACATCATCGTATTCGTCACCTTAGCGTCTTCCTTGACTCTCAACTAGTTGTACTCTAGCTCAATAATGTGTACTGCGTCCATGATCCTTGCCTCTTTCGCAAATACCTTTAGGTTAGACTTTTATCTCGACATTTTGATTCTATTACATTTACACATATTCCAAGACAATTGAATCAAATTACGAATAACCTAGCTAATATTTTGTTAGACTGGCATATATCACATCAAGCTACCTCTACACATACATAAACATATCAAAAAACCTGTCACAACATATATATAGAATAGACATCATCAAAACATTAACCAAAAACATGTAAACATCACATAGATCTCAAAAATGTATACTCATGTATATATAAAGGTCCACAGTGCCATCCGAATGTTTACATACAAAAAATACAAGTATCTGCAGGCCAATAAAGCACCTCGGTACAAAATGGGCTCACCAACCTATATACAAAAAATATATATACACCAAATACATTAGAGCATCACTCACGATGCCTCTAGCGCACCACCGCCTGCTCCTCCCTCAGGCAGTGGCGATCCACCACCACCTGCCCCAAGCGGTGGTGGTCCACCCCCGACCGACCCCTCCTGCCCCGACGGTAGTCGTCCGATCGTCATCGCAGCAACCACTGCTGGCCGTCGTACTATGGCCCGCCATGGTGGTGGCACCCCTACACACTGCTCCAGGAAAGCCTCATCCTAGATGCAAGACCATATGCCCTCAGGCACATCCTGTAACACCGTCTCCAAACGATGGCGTATGTCCTCAAAATCCACTCCGACAGGCGTCGGAGAAGCGTGAGACGGCCCAGCACCAGGGTCATCAAACCGGTGCCTCCTCGCTGCCCTCTCTGGCTCATCTGGTCACACCGCAACGTCCTTACGTCGACATCTCTCTCCCTGCAATGGTCTCTCCGGTGCCCTCTGCAACTCCACCTCGTGCTCGTGAGGTGCTACATCTGCACATGCAAACAAACAACATATAGTATCAGCATCTATATCATATACATAAGGCATGCTATCTCAAAAAACACAAAAACGTACATATCAACATCATCAAATCAACATACCTCGGTGGTCAAATACCTCCCTTGGAGGTAGCACCATGTCTAGATCATCCCATAAGTCAAGCCCGACATAGGGGTACTGTAGTATCCCCTATAGCATCTTCTTCCATACCTGTGCCGCCTTTGCAGTGAAGAAGTGGCCACCCTCGCCACCACCATGGTGAAGTAACACGGTCGACCACCACCTCAGTCATGGCTTTCACGCCCCAGGCACACCCAATAGAATCCTAGGGCGCAACATCGACACCCTCTCTAGAAACCAAGCCACCAGGATAGACCCGAAGGCAAACTCCCCTGTGTCCGTGGACCGACAGTGGTCCAGCTGTCCTACCATCCTGGCATTCAGCGTCAGCCCCCAGGCGAAATTCTCACCAGCCAGTACTCTCTCCATCACCATCAGCTGCCCCCCACTGATCCGTTGGGTCACCAATGACCCATATACTCTCACAATCATCGCTGCTATACAACGATGTGTCAGGGAATCTATCAACCCAATGCTCACAACTGTCCCGGACATAAATTTCTGACCTGAACAATATCTCTGGCCAACGGTCGCTAAGGCCAGATCCCTCGGTAGCACTGGCTCCGTCGGTAGGGGCACACCCCAAAACGGGAGCCCAGTCAAGAAGTACACGTCCTCCACCGTAGTGAAGGGGATCTGTTCTCCTCACACAAGGAAGCAATGCAGCTCCAGACTCCACATCTGGATCATGAAATGTAGGAGATACTCCTGCGCCCATATCAACGGGCACTCAAAGAACTTTAGCAACCCACAGGTTGCCAAAGTCGCACACACACCTGGCTCCTCAATAGCCATGACGTCTCGAAGCTAAGACCAATCTCGCTCTCACCAACCCACTGGCATCGTGCAAACTGTCCACCTACAGCCACAACAAAAATTCTTATATCAGCCCACGAGACCATCAACAACATCACAAAGATCAAATTTTACACCCGCCAACCTTGCCTCTAAGGCGGGACTGTTTCAACCCACAGGTGCTCACACGTGCGCACCTGTTCACTACACAGGCACGCATGAATGCACACCTATTAGCTGCATAAGCATGCTCTCAGGCACGCCTGTTACCTGCACATGCATGCCTATTACCTGCACAGGCGCACCTATTACTTGCACAGGCGTGCCTGTCCACGCCACAGCCGTGCACAAATGCGCAGCTGTACAACCGACAAGTGCGCACATAGTGCACGCCTTTTACCCCCTCACCAGCGCCCCCCTGCACATCTATCCGATGGGCAGGCGCGCAAGTGTGCGTGCCTACTTCCGGATCACCTGCGCACATGGGGTCCACATCCCCAAATTCCCTCTGTACGGCCCTCCGTACAGCCCCTGCCCAAATAATGAAATTCTATTTCTATGTAGGATGATCAGACCACCAACCTGAAGCTCACTAATTGCCAATTAGATGCCCCGTCCTCCCTGAATCTCCAAATCCCCTCTGAAAACTACTCGTCCAGTCACTATCGCAGTAGGTACAAATGAGGTGGCAATGTGGGCCCTATAGCTATATATAGGCCTTTTTGTCCAACTTCTACTCACCATTCCGGGAGCCCATGGTGTCCATTTCTCGATCCGTCTTTAGCCACGGGATCAACATCYCGTCATCTACATCACAACAGTCCCTGGGCCTCTTTTCATCCTGAGCCCCCGGGGCACCATTTTTCATACCCTGGTCAGGTACGCATGCACATATTCACGCTTATCAAATACATGCTCATATCTTCGATTCTCTTCAGATATTGTTCACGTTGGGTATTTGGTTTTCATGTGTGCAGGTACTTGATCATCATACATCGACACAACCCCTTCAGGTATATACTCAGCACTGGCATGTAGTCTTTCCCTCTGTATCGCACTTACATTTCCAGTCACACCCTCTAACATTTGGCTCTAGGATCCCCATTCCTGGCTCTGCAGTACCCACACCACCATTTGCATCTTCGGTATTGTCACCCGGTAGCATTCTTACCCACATGAGTTGTCCCATTCATAGCACCTTTTGACACTTTTGACACTCATGCTGTTCTTCAAAAACCCTTTAGGGATGGGAGTCCTGATAGTCTTACATCATGTCGCAAATCAACCACATACTCCTTCTCCTCATTTTGCTAGCTTTCCCACACAGACTCCCCGATTATCTCTTCATGGTTCTATTTTTTAACTACACCTCCGCAGTATCATGAACCCTACATTTCATCCACAATCAGTTTTCCCATCTGCAAATCTCCCTTCATTTCACCTACCTCATACAAAAACTCACCAATGCCCCCCCCACCCTTCATCAGTTTTCTGAGCAAATTATGACCTACACAGGCCACCTATATCACACTGGGGCACCCGTTTCTGTATTTGTACATTTCTCCCCAATTATTCATTATTTATTTTACATACGCCTTTATTTCCAATCGTTACATTACCTTTTTTATCGTCACCTTTGGCGACCTGCTTCCCTCTTTTTGGCCAACCGCAACCCATGTCACCCTTGGTTGGAGCACTACTTATCATCTACCCTTGCCGACATCATCCATATCTTCAGAGTACCCCAAATGTCACTTACCTCTGCCCTCTGAATTTGTTCACCTTGTCCCGCCATTGGCACAACTTATCCCCGGTCTTGTCGTCCCCCTGACACTCGACCTCATTGAACGGTTGCGACCACTTTTTATCTCACACATACTCCAACCAAAGGCAGTCTTGAGTCTTCCTACATCTTGAATTCGTCCATGTACCTCCTCCACTTCCTCACCTCACCTAGTAGATTTCACGAAGCCATTTTCTTCTGGGAGTTGCGTCCCCCTTTTGTCGACATCAACACCGTTTCTAGAAGGGCGAAAGTATCTTGATTCTCATTATCCATTCAATGAGAGATCTCGGATGACACAGGGTGAAACACCACTACTCCCTGCTATCGTTGACCCCCATAACATTCGACGCCAACGCTTTCTCATGTTACGGTGGGTCTTACTTTGCGACTATTGCAGTTAGTTCTTTCATTTGCCGAAGACCTATGAACTTGGCGGGGCTATCAATGCCCACATAATCGCTGCTACTTATTACCGTGATCACTGCCTACTATTCAGAGTATGTTCATTTGCAGAATTTTCTTCTGCCTTTATCATGACTGCCCCTGAGGGCGCTGCAGTTTTCTACACCAACACTTCAGTCATCTTTTTCAGAGTTACATGACACGAGCATGGGGCATGCCCGCCTCGTTTGTACACATTTTTCTATTTTACACACCTCATGGAAGGTCGGGTCCTACCGGTTCCTTTTTCCCTCCAACGGATCACTCTGGATGATCCCACTATTTCTCTCTCTTACAACAACATTCTCAGTAGAAGAAACATTGATGTATTTCGGCTATACATACGCTCCTAACCTCATCCATCAGGGGGCATCTGTTATCACTGAAATTTCGTCCACACATGGTTACAAGAACTCAGCATCGTCAAACAATGATGAAGTCATCCATGGACTTGAATTAATACTAAAACATTCAAAAAAGGGTAAAAAACTATACAAAGTAGTGAAAAATTGAAGAGCGCTATGCAGACATTGGGTGCACGCGCACATGCGCAAAACAGGAACGCAGAAATCGTGCGCATGCGCACAATGCATGACTGTTATCGCAAAAAGCCGCGCACTTGCTAAATGGCACATTTATGAGAGTGGTCGGCCTCCCACCCACTTATGGTTCAGCTCCCAAGCCGATTTGACCCTCAAATCTGGACTGGATCTGACTGGTGGGCTGGTCAAAGACCTAGGAATTCCCTATCTTTTCACACTACAAAGTAGTTAAACAATAACCCAAAGGAATACTATAAAAAGCCATGGATGCACCTCATTTTCTCAAGGAATTCAAAGTAATGTTATGCTGCCTCTATTGTCTTGAGGACTCCATCCTTGTCAAGAGCATATTGGCACCATTGCATTGGACAATCCATCTCACCCATTGAGTGGATTTGTAAAGAGTCCTTTCATCATTTTCCATTTTTCTTTGTTGTAAGAAGAACTAGCTAGTGGGGGTCCAAGAACCCTCCCTTGGAGGAAGAAGGGACTCATAGTCCCCTTTCTTCTTGGTGCTTTGTTTCACTAATAGATCAACCTCAACATTGGTGACATGGGTCTTATGGTTATTTTTGTTTCTATGTCCCTATGCTCATGAATTTAGTTGTTATTTCATTTCTTAGTTTAATTCTTAATTGTAGTCTTTTATTTCTTTCCCTAACTCTTTTCCTTGCAGCTGTCCTGCTCAACAGACCCAACTGAGCTTGCAAGCACCTCTATTTTTCTCACTAAGGTGATGAAAGAGGTGCAACAACAATATACCAGGGTAATACAAGAGGAGGTTGACTTTAATGAACAAGATTAAAAACAAGGATATTTGGTTTTAGAGTGGGATAAATGAAGGGCCAACCCAACACACAAAAGGAGTTTGAGAATTTCTGGTTGGGTCCGTACAAGATTGTGAAAAATTCTGTCAATGATTCCTACTACCTATCCACATTACAGGGGACGAGGCATCCATTACTACTTAGTGGGCCCCTTCTCAAGCCCCATTATGGAAAAAAGACTTGATTTCTTGAGGTAGCATAAATTAGGGTAGGTAGGCTAGGGTAGGCATTTGCATCTTGCATTGCATTGTATATATGTTGCATATCATGCTAGTATAGTTTGAATTTTTCTTGGACTTGCATACATATTTCTAATTTACATTATTGGATGTCCTGCATCCTTGCATCTTGTTATGTTACATTCATATGATTTTCATATTCATATTGACATGTTAGAATACAAATATAAGGAAATCTTCTTTTCAAAATTTTCTCTAGATTTTGGTAATTATCATTTTTCCATATGAACAAGGGTGAGTTACACCACCCATATTATTTCAATAGTTTGCTTGAGTTTGTGTAGGCATAGGTCATACCAAGATAGGTTGAGGCTCTCATGCGCTCTACAACGAGCACATGTCCCCACGTAGGAGCCATATTTTATCCCCCCAACCTAGGGGTAACTAAAGAGATGATGTCTTGAGGCCCACATATAACATACATGGAGTGCCGAGAGACGGATCAACAACATAGCCCACATATCCCCTCTATTTTTCCATAGTTCACCATCATCATCAACAACAATAGAGAAACATCCACCACACTGGTTGAGTTCCCAGAGGACAACACATCTTGCTTCATGAGGTAACAAGTCCATTCACATGGTAAGTGCCACTTTAATATTTGAAATGTTTAAGAAAGTTGCAAAGAGTCCTTTCTTCATTATGGAATGTTTGCTTGGAAATTATACCTTTTCCCTAAATTTACCTTGGTGGTTGACATGATATCCGAGTAAGTTGGTCATCCCCAGGAAAAGGGTTTCTACTGGGGTTCCTTGAAGGGTCGTCATACCATTCCTCACTCATACTTACCACTTTCCACACTTCTTCCCCTCCATTTCCTCATCTCTTGGGTTTTAGGGTTCATTGACCCCAAGAAATGCTTGTACCTTATTTCATGGGAAGAAGGGGCTGAAGGCCCATAAGTGTTGTATCTCACATCATACATAAATTCTCACCCCTAAAGTCCTAAGATCCATGAAACACTTCTATGAATTAATAAAAGGACTAAGAAAACAAATAAAAACGTCCCGCTCGATGGGGGAATGCATTATGGTGTTCTTTTATTTCCAGTGCACATAAAACTCAATGTGTTCTAACTTCAAGTGGAATTTGGTGCTCCTTTTATTTCCATTGCACATATCACTCAATGTTCAAACTTAATAAAAAGGAAAATAAAAGGCTTGGAAAAATGTTTCATTACAAATGAAGGGAACTCAAGGATGTAGCACACCCTCCACAAAGGCACCCATAAATGAGACAATATGAACCCTTGATATGTCAAGAACCCCATGCCCAAAAGTATCCCCTTAATCCACCTCGTACTCATTACATGATATAGATAGGATCTTCATTGGAAACATTCCTTGACTTGGGGATTGGCTTACCCAATATATAACCATGCCAACACTCCCATACCTAAATATGGAAAAGTTTATAAGGTTTTTGAGCATTTGTTTAATTTGAAAAAGGGGGATTTAATGCACTTGTTTGGGTGGTTCTTGTATTAAATGTGTCTTACTTGGCATGACTCATATGACTTGTGGACCCTTGGAGGGTGTACTTGTTTTTGTTTACATGACATTGCTTGATGAAATCTATTCATGAAGGTACTATGCCACTTGGATCTTCGTAGGGACTTGAAAGCCCAAAGGATGGATGCCATGCCCCACACATGGGATACCATTGATGATGAGATTTTCACCTTGAGGATGGAGTAATTTACCTTTGGAGGCACCTTGGGATCATTGGAGGATGATATTGCACCCCTCTTCCACTTGGAAACAACCTTTGGAGGCCTAGGACGTCACCTACTATCCCTTGACGTCATCTTTGAGGCTAGGGTTTGATGGATGATGTGGTTTCAGAGGTGGTTTGATAGGTGGAGGATCATGGCATGGGAAGTTTGCACACATGATTATGAAACATGGCCTTTGGAGGCCCAATGTTCCACTCATTGAGGTTGGACATCACGTTCTCTAGTCCTACGTCACTCTCCTAGGGCATGGCATCACCCTTTTTAGGGTTTTGCTTTATGTAATTTTTTGTTTTTGTAAATTGTAAAGAAAAATAAAGGGGTTCAACCCTCTTCTAATTTGTAATTGACAATTTTATGTGGAGAAATTGGTTTAGATGGCCTCATATAAATAGAGGACCATCTCATTTCATTTTTTCATCATTCATCATTCACCATTTGTGAGAACAAGTCTGAAATTTTCGTCCTACTTGGCTATCTCTCACTTCTACACTCATGCGACTTGTGTGGAGGATCAATTTGTGAATGCTTTTGACGATTTTTGGATGGAATTTATGAGATTAGGGTTTTATCTCATGATATCTTGGTGAAGTAAGTGAAATTTATGCAATTTTATCTTTGTGCTATCAAATGTTCATGGTAATTTCTCTTTTTCATGCTAGACGTCTTGCTTGGTGAAACCCTAAGAGAGGAGAATAAGTGCTTCCTCCTCTCACAAGGTTATTCTTGTTCAAAATTGGTGAAATCTCCTTGCTAGGGTTAGCATCCTAAATCCCTAAAGTGCTATCACTTTAGGATTTTATCCCTAGACACTTGATTTCTTGATCTAGTTTAAGTATTAGAAGGGACAAAAGGTTGCTAGAGCCCAAAAGTGCTTGCACTCTAGAAATCCTTCTCTTTAAGTCTTAAACCTAAGGACCTAATGTGCTATCACCTTAGAATTTAAGCCCTACCTCTTAGTCTTTTCTATCTCAATCTTCAAGCATTATTGTGTATTATTGTTATATAGACTTTATAGCCCTCAAAGACACTAATCTACAATTCTCTTTGTGGTGAAATTGATCAACAAACACTCTCTCTCAATTCTCTCAATATCTCTATTGAAATTGTTAACACTAACACTTACTAATTCACTAGTAAACTTGATTCACTAGTAACCATCTTAATACACTCTAATTTGATGCATACACTCTTGAAAATTTGGCCTAACTTGCTCATAATTTATCTTAATCAATTGGATAATGTTCTATGTGATAAATGACTAATTTTCTTGGTCAATTGTTGATATTCTAAGCTCTTTTATTTGCTGCTATTACAAGATCATATTGTTGTTATAAGACTGTTGTACTACTACAATTTTTTACCATCTATTGCAATTTTCAATGTCTAGTGTCTTATGAGTTATTAATTGCATGTTTGTACTTGGAAATCATCACATATATGATATAAATTGTTCTTATTCTGTGTAGGTACTTAAACATCCTTATAACTCTTAATATCCCTTGTCCTAGACCTTTTATTTAGGTGATCAAGAGAGGGGACGATAGGCTTGGCTACAATACTTACTACTTTGATCCCTTGAGGTCACTGAGGAAGCTTCGCATGTAGTGGACCTCCTCCATCACTAAAATGAGATAATTTCTTACTAAGGTGACAGTGGTAGGATTTTCCATAGTTACACATATTTGGGATACTTGTGTTGGGCTTTGCACATGTACAAATCCTACGATAACATGATGAATTTTGAGTGTTTTTTGATGTGAACTGCAAATTAAATGGGTTGTTGATTTGAGATAAGATTTTGTATTTCAAATAAATTTGTTATATTTTGTGAGATGTTTTCCTTTTTCAAATTCTTTTTGTGATTTTTTCTTTTCCAAGGAAAGATAGGAGTTCCTCCCTACTGAATAGAGAATGTCTAGGTCCAGGGCTACTCCAATTATTCCATAATCATCCTTTTGGGACAAATTCTTCCTAGGTCAAAACTTACATCTAGGGGATTTGTTTCTTTTACTTTACTAAGAAGTTTCATTTGAATTAGATCAATATGACATGGATCCTCCTCCAACTCATTATATCTACATTTTTTTTGTATCCCCCCCATTGATTCATATTCTCCCCCCTTAGGCTTTAAGGTATTTTGGGACAATTCTTCTGTTCTCTATGCAGTGAATCTCACATAGAGCCAAACTCGAGGGATAAGTAATTCTAACTTCCATTTCTATAAAATACTATAGTACAAGGTTATACTGTTGTTGATTTGCATAACTATATCCCATTCTCCCTTGGTAAAATGTTTTTTGTTGATTCCCATCAGAATTTTGTGACGTGATTTCAAGGCATTTTTGCATTGTAGGTGTGATGCTCAAAACATTCTAAAATTTTATTATTTTTATTTCTATCATGTTTGCATTGTTTTGATGTCAATGTGCATTTTAATTGTGTCATTAACGTGCCACTATAATCTATCATGTGTTGAGAGAATTGTGTTTGAAACATGGTGCATCAAAATTATGCCTCGTTCATAAATATATATTGTCATGATATTGTATTTGATAAAAAGAACTATGTGTTATGAATTTTTTTTCATATTTGCACACAATTTTGATACCATTCTTCCAAGGAGTTCAAACTGATCATAATATACAAAATATAATTTTGAGAATCATAAGGTCACTATGAAAGGAATGATAAAACCTGATGTGAAGAATTGTAAGGTAACTCTGAAGAGAGGGAGGGAGGAGAGGAAAGAAAACAAATAAACCAGGGAGGGAAGATCCAAGGGAAAATGTGAAGGGAAGATTCAAAATCCAAAGTTATGACCCATGCCTCTATCCTTTCTCTCACTCATGGGAATTCCCATCCCACAACATAGCTCTTCTCTTCTTCACCTTTTGCATGTCTTTTCATGAGTGTAGTTTGAAGGCTTGAGCTAGCATGATTCATATAATTCATATCTTATTTGTCTAGTCTAGTAGCACCATAAGTAATATTTAGAGACAAATATGGAGGGAATATTTAAACTCCAAATTTAGGACACATCCATATGCCCTTTCTCTCCCTCAAGGGAATACCCATCCAATGGCATGACTCTTCTCTACTCCACCTTTTACACGTCTTTGTGGGAGTGTAGTTTGAAGGTTTGAGCTAACAAGATTTATATTGTCCATATCTTATTTGTCTATTTTGGTAGTACCATATATTGTACGATTTGATACAGTCAAAGAACATCATACTCAACACACCAAGTATATTACAACGGGATAATACATGCATTTCTATGGAAATATTAGTGTAATTCTGTTCTTAGTCATTCTCAATAGTTGAAAAATTGAATTTTTTGAAAGGAAGATTCTTGAATGCTCATTTTCAGTTAAGTGGCCATTTGAAATCAAATTAACAAGTTCTTATAGTGGAAATAATGAAATCAAATTCATTCAACTCATCTATTCCTATTTTACAGAAGAAAACGTTTATTTCTCAAGTGTGGATGAAGCATTGTCTATTTTACCAACTGCTTCCGAAGTCATGTGTCATGATTGTGTCAAGTCATCTATGAAACATTTAATGTTGTTTCTTAGAGTCCTAAGAAAAAATCTAATCTTTGAGCCTTGTTTTCATATTTGTAGAAAAAAATATTTCATGATTTAGCTGCGAGACTTGTCATGGGTGGATGAAAGTCCTTGAAAATAAATATATTTCACTATTTAGCCATGATACTTGGAATGGCTGAACAAAACTATGATTGAAATAATATAAAAATGGTGAAGGGTTCTCTACATGAATTGTTGTCTATGATTTCGAATGGATCAAAGTATCACAAAGAGTTGACAAGCATATGTTAGACAACTTTGAGTCAGTTGTATCTCTAGTTGTTAAAGATACGTGCATGTACACTATTTTGCAAAAGTTTAATGCTAATGTGGATGGTCTTAAATCTAAATCGGATGAAAAGGGTATTAATTTGGCCTATTCTACCTTGTCGTGGTTAGTGGGAATTATCAAATGTCATGATGCAAAATTGTTTGAAACAATGCTCAAAGTGTTTTTCATACTATACAAATCTTTGTAATACAAGAACGCTTGTGTAGTGAACAATTACTATTCTTAACATGAGATACTTAACATTTTAATCAATTGTTTTATGAAGGATATGTGAGATGGGGAGATAATTACTTGAACTTTATTTCAAGTTTTTGTTCTTACCAATTAGGTTGATACTACATTGTCAACCTCATGACCATTGCTCATCCATATGATGCCGAGAAATTCACAACATTTCATAATGCATTGGAGAAAATAATGATTAATGCTAGAAACCCTGCCATTGGTCGAGCGAAGACTTGTTTTCATAATTGGAAAGATGTTTTCACAAAATATTCCATGAGAACAAGTAGTGTGTTTAATTGGTGGGTTGATAAACTACACAATGATATATCATATACAAGCTTATTTGATATAATTGGCAGCATTCACTTGAATATAGTTAATAAAAACCATCATTAAGAGGGTTTAAGCATCACAACTATATGTTATTTTGATAAGTATGTAACTTTTGATAGGGTGTTTTGGCATTTAATTTACCTTTTTAAAGAAGGTTTATTAGAGTTCTCATGTGAGAAAATGTGTTCGTGTACTTGAAGCTGGTTTCTTAATGTGAATGAAAAAATTCAATATATATTTGAGAAACTAAAGTAATTTAAGTAGTCATTAATAAAATATCGTATTTAATTATTTTTCTTATTTGTTTGAACTACATGCTCTCTACTTTATATTCTTCTCTCATATTATTTCATTTTTTTGGGCATGATATGACCTTCATATCCTCAAATCACAACCTTTTAGTTCCCCAAGAATTCAAGCCCATCCAAACACATATATGTTAATAATGTTACAAGAGAGTTACATTATACATCACACTATACATGACGAATTTGTGTTTTCATCACTGAAGAGCCAAGGAGGATGAACACCACACTCAATAATGTATCTAGGAATATGGACTTATTTTTCTTTCATTCACCCTTCTCATCTTCACCATCACCTTTGAATTAAACACCACCCTTCTTATCATCATCCCCTCCTCCCTTTTTTGTTTTCTCCACCATCCTTCTTCTCCCCATAACCTTCCTTTCTAGACCCCACTTCTGTCTTACCCCAATCCTTTTGATCCCCTTCCTAACTGTCTCCATCCTCATTGAAACCCATCTCTTCTCTTTAAAGTTTAGGATAATACACTAAACTAATTTTTTCAGGGCATATGTTTCAAGAATGAGCAAAATTTAATTGACAACATTGGGATGTTAGCTAACCATGAATTTTAATGCAACAAGCTCACATACTTTGATAAAATCCCAAAATGGGAAGAGCTTCATTAAAACCATAAAATCCCCAGAGTTCAAATAAATATGAAATAAACAAAATCAAAGGCCCAAAAATAGGACATATGATCACATGAATACATTAAAATCCTGAAATAAACACCTAGAAATATGGGTTGAGCAAAAATATAGTAAACTTGCTTGTGAACTAGATATTTTTGCCACTAAAAGTCTATGGTGGAGCACATCTCACCACCCATTGTTAACACACCTATACAATAATTTGTACAACAAGACCTAGAACTTGCATAAAAACTAAATTAAAAGACTTCAATAATCAAACATGGATGAAAAAAACATAAAAGACTATAATTCCTTAGTGTTAAACATAAAAATCTATACATTTAAAAATCTTGTTTAATCAATAGAAACATATCCAAGATTTGAAGGACACATGTATTACTAAGGTGTACATATGATATGAAATTCATCCATTCACAAATCATTTACTTACTAGTTCACAATCTCCTGCACATGGATTTTTTTGCATTTCAAAGTGTATTTCATGGTTAATCTTAGTAGAAAAGCGTCTACATTCCTATTCAATTCTTCGAAAAACATGGAAACCTCATTTTCAAAAATAATTAAATTACTTGAAGAAGAATAAGAAGGCTTATATTTATCACTAGAAGTCATGTTGGTTTTCTCCATTGAAGAAGACTCATGAAGAGGTGAATTGAGAGCTACATCGATGTAATAATATGTGGGTTTGTTTTCATTTTTCTTGATGAATTTGATGTAAATATAAATTGTTGGAGGGGATCCATATGTTGGTGTTGAGAATCCATGCCGTGGTTGAAAGAATGAATATTTTAATATTGGACAACCAGAATAAGAAGTGGGGATTCATGGATCACAACACTAGGTACTTAGAAACTTCTTGAATGATGGTTTTTTTTCTTCTTCATTGTAATATTTTTGCCTAAACTTTGAAAGGAAGAGATTGAAATGCTCACCTCCTCTCAGCTTACAACTTTAACTCTTCAACAACTACAAGAAATATTCACACATTCTCAAAATATTGATTGGTAGGTAAAGGATTTTCTTGATGAGGAAGTGATGTTAAGGAAGAAGGATGTCCATAAGGAGTAAGGTTATAGTGTTTTAGTTTCTTAATTATTAGGCCTCGCTCACTAAGTTTGGGCTAGTAGGGAAAATTGATTTTTATATTTAAAGTATTCCTTAGCCCATTATCACCCTCAAGACATGTTCATGACAACCATCAAGGACTAAGTTCCCAACATAATGTTGTTGGTGCACAATCAAATTCAATCCAACCTTGTTTGGCTTATTTTGGGCTCCCAATATTTTGGCCTTTGGGGAGCCAATCCTTGAATTATTTTTGAGTTTCAAAACCGTCCCATATTCCTAAAGCACATGTCCAAATTAATCATGTTAGATTTAATCAAAGTAAGCATAGTTTTCAAAACTTTAAATGTTGACCCCTTTCACTAGACACTAGGAAAGCCAGGTCTTGCAAAAAATATAAAAATATTTTTGTTGAATTTTTATAAAATCCAATGGATATTGGTATGATCCGAAAGGGGGATAATATGGGGTTAAAGTTATATGATATGATTCCAAAGGGGGCATATATGGTGTTAAATGTAAATGTAATCGGTAAATGTATATGTAGTGGTGGTCAACTTAATAATAAAGGGGGCAAATGGGTAATGTGTGAATATGTATATATAGAAATAAAGTATTCAATATCGAGGGACATGTGATTTGGATGTACGCATGTATTAGGGTATATGGAGGAGGTTCTTCTATTATTTAAGGAGTTATTGGGTAACTCATCTCTCTTATATATCTTGAAGTTGTGCTCCATGCTCACATTGGTGTACATGGTGTGTAATTTTGGTTTATTGTGATATTTTAAGAATTTGGTTCATAACATTTTGTATCAAAACATACATTCCTAGGGTTTTGCTCCTTCAAATGGGTCACATTGGAATTTTCTCTATAACGTTTTTTTGACCAAGTTCGAGATTGTGAAATTTTCAAGATATTGAGGAGACATGTCTAAGTACTCATGGTAACAATTTAAAGTTTTTGATCCTTACAATTTATGAGATATATCTTTTGTAAGTTAGGGTTTTTGACTAATCCTAAAATTAGTCTCAAACGAGTCATCTTGGAATTTTTCAATATAACCCTTTTTAGGAGAATTTTCAGACTATGAATTTTTCAAGAGTCAGAGGAGACATATCTAAGTAATTATGGTAGAATTTGTGGGTTCTAATATACTATAATTTTGGAAATACAGTCTGTGGAAATTAAGGATTTTTACTAGTCCTAAAACTAGTCTCAAACAAGTGTTCTTGTAGAATTGTCATATCTAAATTTTGGAAAGTCCAAACTGAGTACCACTAGTTTATTTGGAAAGAAGATAGACCATAGTGTTTCAAGTAAAAATTTCAGAAGCATATCTGAAATATTGGACACGTGGAATTCCATACAAGTTTTCTCTTTGAAAAGTGCCTAGAATCAACACGTTTTAGGAAGGCTACCATAACTTTCACTTGGCACATCAACTTTTGGTCATACCTATGGAACTGTAGAGAATACATATAAAAGTAATATAGGCCAAAATTTTAGACTCAGAAATGATGAAATTTCAGAGATACATCAGGGGAACGGTTAGCCAACAAGACACTCTCCAAATTAGGGGTTTAAAACGTATGTTAACTTAAAATTAACATAAATTTTGATTGGGATGTCTGACTGAGGTGATTCAAAAGGTGTTGCAAAGAAAAAACAAATGATATTATATTGAATAAAGGATAATAAATATATTGGAACATTATTTCTAATATATTTATCTTGGAAGTTGAGGATTGTGGTTAGACCTCACTTAATATCAATGGAAATACATGGATTTACAAGAGATGAAGATAAAGATGAAATCAATCCCGTGGAATTGTTGAGGATGGTAAATGAATTTGGTATGATTACTTTTATGGTGATATTTTATCTTTATGATGGAGCTTTAAGTGGTGAAAAATTCTTGATGAAGATACTAGAAAAAATGTTACATGGGAAATTTTTGAAGAATTCTTCTCAAAAGAATGGATCAAGGATATAAAAACAGAGTGGATGCATAAAATTCAAGTTGAATTAAATGAATCAAAATAAAAGGTTTCCAAATTGCATAAGGCTAATGAAGAGCTAATAAAATATATTATAAAGAAAGACGATGAGTTCACAAAGATGTAATGCTGTAATGAGTCACTCATTAAGGAGGCTAAGAACTTAAAACATGAAAAGAGTAACAAAAGAAAGTTGGATAAGGACAAGTCAAGGGAAGAATTGAAAAAGAAAGATAAAGAAATGAATAAGCATAATCAATAAATTCTTAGTGATGTTAATAAGGTGAAAATACAATTATAGGAGTTTGAATCAAAGAATATGGATGGAGA
>ML804718.1:106409-120884 GCA_009831015.1 Picea engelmannii
AAGATTTATATTGGCATTATCAAGGAAGACGATGGAATATTCATAAATATTCATGGAATTGGGCATCACACAACCATTATTCAACATGATATTATTAGAGACCAACAACTAGTACAAATTGGAGAAGTTAAAAAAATAATACATTGAATCAAAGGAAGGAAAATTATGCAACAATCAACCATCAATAATTAAGACAAAAAATAATTGATTTTGGATGGATGGATCATCATGAATGGAAAGAAGAAAGTAGGAAAATAAGATAATCATATTACTTGGTTTCATCACATGTAAAGCATTTAATTGCAAATATTTGAGGACAAAGATTTTGAAGGAGGGTACTATGGTATGACCCCAAGAGGGGCATATATGGGGTTAAATGTACATGTGATGGGTAAACGTATATGTAATAGTTGTTGGCATAATAATAAAGGGGCCACATGTACAATGTTTGAGTATGCATATATTGAGATCATGTATTCATTATCGAGGGACACATGATTCGAATGTATGAAAGTATTAGGGTATTTGGAGGAGGTTCTTCTGTTCTTTAAGAAGTTATTGTGCAACACATCTCTCTTGTCTATCTTGGAGTTTTTCTCCACACCTAGTTTGGTGTACATGGCATGTCCTTCTGGTTTATTATGATATATTAAGCATTTGTATCATAGCATATATACCCTATATTTCTCAAAATAATCTTTCCAACAATCACTCATTTTCCCAATTATAAGTTCACACACTTATTCTATGAAGGGTGAGGGTTGAGTGTCTCATGAGGGTGAGAATTCCATAGTTTTGTCCCCACAAATTAGATTATATTATGAATCAATCCCAGAGAGAAAATTCATCCTAGTGAGGATGTAGGGTTATTTGGGGCCTTTCCAATGGTATGCCATATGGCTAGTTTTGAGCCTTGGTTATTGAGAATGAAATTTCGTAAGATTGACATTGGTTTTAGGGCAATAGTTTGGTGTCAAATATTCATAGTTTAAAAAGTGTTATTGGTTGGAACTATGTTAGAAAAATAGAGTTTCTAGGTTGTATCTTATATTGTGACCTTTCCAATGACATATCATTTTCCCCATTTTGATATCGGTTTCGAGGGTGTGGTATGGGTTGCTTTCCTAACAAAGTTTTTGGATAGTTGAATTAATAGTTGTCAACATCAAATTATATTTCCAATTTCATATATTTTAAGTATCATCGATAACTTTACGATGATACTTTTTTTTCCTCATTCTAACATAATATGATTGAATGAAAACCTTCACAAAATCAAGTCACTTCTGGGCCCCACTAGAAAACCAATGTTTCAATCCTTAGTGGCCATAACCCATGACAATTGTGTGTGCATCCCACCTCCATCCCCATACACCGAAGCCACATCCTCCCTCTAGCATGCATATTTTGTCCACTACTTATACCTCCATGTGCAAGTACTTCGACCCCTATTCCAATTCTTGTCAGCCTACTAGCATAGACTAGAACCTCCATCACTCATGCATGCACTTTTCCACTAAGTTATATGACACTATAACAACACTCCATGAAAGTATGATGATGCTCTGTGATACTATAATGACACTAGAATGTGTATGATTGTTGACTAATTAGAAGTTGTGACAATGTTGGTATTTTATTAGTGTTGAAAACAACAATGTTAATGTCACATGATCGACACTTTTACGGTGTGCAAACCATACTTGTGTCATGACTGTTGATGCATGCATGATGAAAAATAATGCAAACATAAAATTAAAATAAAATAAAAATAGATGATGCAAAAGCATTGCTTTTCCTGTACATTTTTAATATAAAGTGAAAAAAGAGGATCCCCCTCATTTTTTTAACATGAGGTTTGAGGTAGATCTTCTTGGAGATGAAAAGGATTTGTAGGGAAACTCAAAAGATAAATCTAAAGATATTTTTGGGGAATCAATGGATTAAAGGTAAGTTTTTTGTCATTTTCTCCACCCCCCCGCTCTTTTGTTTTTAAATAAGAGATATTATATTATAAAAATGCTATAGCCTAATATAAACAACAAAGTTACAATTTTTGGAATTATATTCCCAAGATTGCCAACTTATTATTCGTCAAATACACACAAAGAAAATCTTCAAAACAAATCCCTCTGAGAGATTCTTACATGAATCCTGACAACTTTACTCAATATAAGATATAATCAAAATATATGATGATTGGTTGCCTCCTCTAGCCTCTACTAGGTTGGAGGGATTTCTTGATTCCCAATGTCCATATCTTAGAGAATTTGGTGCACTATATTGTCCTCCTTGAAGTCTAGATATACATAGTTGGTAGACATTAGATTGGAGGAACTCGACTAAGAACTATTGCTTAAGCTTAAAACCAAATTTATGAGAGAGTGACATTTGGATTCCAATGTGCCAATTATTTTATTATGTTGAGCTATAACATCCATAACTATGACATTATTTGCATTACAATGGTTCTCATTCTAATATACCTTAGTTGTAATTGAAAATATGGAGGTCCAGTTGCATTGTATAGTTTCCTCATGACGCCTAATATCCCCGTGAATTTCTTGAACTTGTTTGCAATCCATAATTCTTGTGTTGATAATGGGACAATACTACTTATGTTTAATAGGATTATCCTTATACTACTAGTAGGGACTTAGGTTCCATAAAACAAAGTAGGTCTCAAAGAACCCCCAAATAAAGGAAACCCTCAACAAACTAATAGACCAACCTAATACCATGCTAATAAAACAAAAAATAGAGGCAGTAGTACCGAATCCCTTGAAGGACTTCTCCAAGATACTGATTGGTCCCTAAGAAACCCACAAATTAACCATGAAAATATTAAAATATCCAAGATATATTGAACACATGAGGAAAAATAATAGCCAGAATAGAAAACCCAAGCACTTTTCCCAGTTTTCAAGAACACGGGGAGTCAATGTGCCAACCCAAATTAAAATCAACTGTTGTAAACAAAAATTCCATTAAATGATCCACAAGTCAATATAGATTCTTATTAGGCCACTAGTGATGAGGGAAACTGTTCTCCATCTTGCAATTCTCACACCCAACAATGAATCCATTATCCCACCTTCATTGTGATATACCTCAGAGAAGAGTTCAAAGGACATGGCTATTTGACTGTTAAGCATGCAATGAAGTGGGTCGAGGGTCCTTTCATATCCCCAAACCATGTGTGTAATATGAAACACATGATGATGATACATATTGATATTAAAGTCTTGTTCTTTGTACTTTGGATACATTGACACAAGACTAAGGAATAGTTTGATAATTTGTTTCCCCATTAATCATAAGAATCCCCTCTTTTGATGCTGAGGCCTCATTGGGAAACGTGTCTGCTTGATGGTTGTTCTCCCTCAAGACTTGGAAGAATGAAATCCTTTCAAACCTATCTACCTCATTATAATACTGAGCAAGAATGGATTCTAGGGAATAACCAGTAGGAAGAATTTTTTTAACCATCAGGTTGATTATTGGGATTGAGTCTCCTACCATAATAAGTTATTTTATTTGGAGGCTAGCTGCTATTGATAATCCTTGAAACAAAGAATGTTCTTTTGCCTAGTTATTATTATATTTCCCTAATCCTCATTTAAAGGTTACTTTAGTATTTCCTCCAAGATCAATGATGACCCACCCACACCTACCACCCTAGGGTTTCCTTTATAGGCACCATAAAAAGATAAAAATGAGAGCGCTAAGAGGACTTCCAAATTTGGAATTATTGAGCACTGACACAAAGTTGCTAGGTTGATCTAGAAATTGAGATAATAAGAGGAATTAGGGAGAGAGTCATGAGTTGGAACTGATTATACCATCCTTTTCCATCCTCATTCATTCTTTGATTTTCATGATTGATTGTACATTTATAATTTATATATTCCACTAACATTCCTTTGGACTTTAAAGCTACCAAGTTTGGATTCTCTATCTCTCTCTTGCTATCCAAATTTTTGAACATAATTACTTTGGTATAGTTGTCCACAATCTCTTGAACAAATGTTTGTTTTCCAAAGTTCCCCTAAATTTCTTACTCCACTGTGTAAACATATTTTTGCATGAATTTGGCATGAATAGCCTATGTTGTATTCAAGCATAGGTATATTTTCACACTTTCATTATGAATGCACATTCAATAAGGATATGATGGATTGATTCCTCCTTGGATCTACAGAGGGTGCATCTAAGGGGACCCTAAATTTCTCTTTTAAGTAGGTTTTCCACCTTCAAAAGTTTCATGGACCATCAACCACATAAAAATGTTAATTTTAGGGAGGCCATTTAGTTTCCACACATACCTCCAAATCACTAGTCATTGGGGAAGAGATTCAACTTGCAATTGATGAAGGTATCTAAGGCTAATCTTGTAATTAGTAGAACCACAACCTCTATGATCAAGATAAGAAATATTCCAGGGCACACAACTTTTGAGAAAGGAAATGAGAAGAGATACCAAGATAAGGAGCTGAGGGGGAGGGGATCCAAGATTCCATCTCAACCAATAACAATGATATTCTGACTAGATTGATATATCAACCAAATTTTATAACTTCTGGGAGTCCAACCGATGTTTCAGAGAAAGGAGAATGATTTTATTTACTAATGACTAATTCCCCATGATGTTGTCATTCCAGATGCTAATATATTTTTGATTCCCTGTAATCCAAGTGAGATTATACTAAATTATAGGTGCCACAATGTTGATGAGTTTCCAAATGAATGTGACTTTTTTTTATTTCTATCAAATTATCTACACAGCACAAGAAATATCCTCCAAAATATTTCTTGTGTAGGAATTTTTTCAAACAAACCAATTGTCATGTAATTAATATCCATATTAGTTTGGCTCCCAAATCTAAATTCATCAATGCTAGATCCTTTATCCCTATACCGTCACATTCTTTTGGGGCTCAAACTGTCTTTCAATTGATCAAATGGTTTTTTTGGAATTTGTCTTACCTCCTTACCATAGTAATTTTCTTGTTTCCTTTGTCATTTAATACATCACACCTACTAGGTCTAGAATTGTTGCACATTGAAATATAGAAAATTCTAAAAAGAATAAATTTGATTAGCACCACTTTGCCTATTGGATTTAACCAATGTGCTCTCCATTGTTGCAACTCACCTTTGATTTTCCCTAGAACATCTTGCCAATAATAGGTTATTGGATTTGAAAGGAAAATGGGTATTCCAAGGTACTTAAAGGAGGTGAATGTTTCTTGGAGTGGGAACACAAGTATTCTATAGATAACTTGTAGCAATATTTGACTTATATTTCATGCATAAATTTGTTTCTTGTTGTGTTTTTTTTTTCCACCTAGTGCATTGGTAAAGAGATCCAATATTTTTTTGAATCTTGTTGCCATAATAGTGGAAGCACCACCCATGAGAAGAGTGTCATCAACATATTGTTATTGGTTCAATATTTTGACACCCCTTACAATCTTTATTCCTAGGAGATTTCCATTTATTCTCTCAACCTCTAATTTCTTGCTCAACAGTTCCACCATGATGATATATAGTAGGGGGGAGAGATGACACCCTTGATGCAGAACCCTATTAAACATTTTAAAAAGGAGGTAGTATCCCATTCACTAAAGGATCTATCCATGGATTTCATATACAAGTAGAGACCTATGTTATAAAAGCTAGGTAGAAGCCAAATTTGAAGAGAATATCAAAGAGAAATGAATGCATAACCTTATCAAATGAATTTTCCATATCAATTTTGATTATATTACCTTTATTCTTTTTTTATTTGCCAGAATGGATTTCTTCTTGTACCATTATAATTTTATCAATGATTTGGCACTTTTGCATGAATCCTCCTTGGTTTTCCAATATGATTAAGGAAAGTATTTTTTGCAATGTATGAACCATAATTTTTGTTATAATTTTAACATAAGCATTACAAAGGGAGATGGAGTGGAATATAGAAAAGGGGAAGGGGTTGGCATATTTAGGGATGAGTACAAGAAAGGATGATTTAGTGCTACCCCCAATTCTACATTTTTTTTTGAACATACTAAAGCATTCTTATGAGATTAAATTTAGTAATGCTCCAACAACTTCTATAAAAAAGTATTGTAAATCCACCAGGCCCAAGAGCCTCATATAGTGACAAACTCCATATAGATTTATAAATTTACTCTTCATAAATAACTACCATAATACCTTCATTCTCATCTATAGTGACAACAAGTGGAAAATTTTATAACACAGTTTTTGTTATTGCAGGGCCCACCCCTTCATTTTTTGTATAAAGGTCATGAAAATGTTTTCTTTCTGCCTCTTTTATCTCTAATAAGTTTCCTATGATTGATCCATCCTCCTTGTAGATTTATTATACATTATTTGTTTTCACCCTAGCTATTGGTTGCTTATGAGAAAACATAGTATTCCTATCCCCTTTTTTTAGCCATAAACTCCATGATTTGAATCTCCACATTTCCTCCTCGAACCTGAGAGTTTTGTGAAAATTTTGAAATGTCATGTTCTCCTCATTTAACATATCACTAGTTATGTGTTCTTCCTCCATTTTCCCCTAAAGCATGAACATTTTCCTTTTGATTTCATATTTCTCATAGTTTGGAGGAATGTAATATTTCTTAATCCAATCTTTGAGGGAAATTTTATCTGCTTTCAATTTCTGCTCCCAAATGAACACTGGAGAGTTAGTAATCCATTTACTCCATTATCCTTTAATTATTCCCATAGTTGTATCCTCTTGGAGTTAGAGGGGATTGAAACACAAGGGAAGAGGAACATAATGTTAGGGATAAACAAATTACAAAGTGATAGGCTTGTGATCCAAAGATACCCAAGTAAGAGTTTTAGATATGACGGTGAAGTCATTTAAAACAAACTTGCTATATAATAAGAAACAATCAAGGTGCACGACAATATGCCTAGGGATGATTGATTTATTAGAACAAGTAAATTTTCCTTTGATATGTGTAATTTATTTTAGATCCTAGTCAGAAATTAAGTCTTCCATCTTCTCCTGGAAAAGATATTTTCAAATGCTACCTCCTCTTTTCTCTTTTGACTGAGAACTACATTAAATTCAATTTCTATTATTTTTTTTTTAGTGATTTCAGTGTTCGTTATAGCTGAAAGTGAGTCCAACACTCTTTTTTTTCCTTATATGCTTCCAACATATATAAATTAATGATGTTTATCCTTTGCCCTGTTTGTTGATGAATGAAAGTCATCCAGATCCAATGTTGTATTTTGTGAGAGAAATCCAAGTGCACAAGGAGGCTATTCCAAAGAGTGAAAATGCCTCCAGATGTGCCCCTTGAATCTACTGCTACTCCTTCACAAATTTTCTACTGTTGTTTGCTTATTTTGACCACCTTCGACGTCTCTAACTTAGTCTCCTGGAGGAGGAGGGTAGATGTTTTTTCTATCTTGATAAAATATCTGATTGATTTTTCTTTAAACTGACTACCCATACCTCTGCAATTCCAGGAGATGATATTCATTATTTACCCATTGATTTTAAATCCCTACCATGTGATGTAGTTGATATTCCAAGGTTTTTAATTGTTCTTGTTCCTATTTATAATGACTTTTAAATTGTCATTTGTGTACCCAATAATTTTTCCTTGTTTCATATCTCCTCTCTTTTCTCTTTTTTTGGTTTTGTACCCAACTTTCTAGGTATTTTCTCTTCCTTTTCATCTTCATCCTTCTCCTCCTCCTCGACTTGTTGTTGAGCTTTGTTCCTGGTGAGGACTTTGGATGCGCGTTGATTTTTATCTAGAGGATGATTTATCTCTTCTAGGTGATATGATAAATTGATTTCTATACCATATGAGGGGCCAAGAAGCCATATTTTATAGCTCCTTAATATCATTAGGCACAACCTCTAGAATTAATGGGGTTGTGGCTAAAATTTTCAAAAAAGGCATAGATTTGACTTGAGCTAGAACTTCATACCTATTTACTTGAGAACTAGATGCTCCTCCATTTAGATGGGTTGGGGACTTGATTACCTGTTCAAGAATGGGAAACTATATGAACTCAATTCCAATCACTTGTTTGAATGTCTAATTTGATACTAAAGGGGTCATATTCCTTGTATTAGATGAGACTATTTTGAAGATCGATGGCGATGCAATGCTTTATACTCATTTTTTCCTTTACTATTTTACATTGATCCTCATTTTCTTGAAATGGTTAAGAAACTTGAGGGTTTTTCTTGCAGTATTTCATGAAGTAGCCATATTCATAGAAACACTTGCATTTACATGGTAGTTTCTCATAGTCCAAAACCTGTATATGCTTCCAGTTTTCTAGATTCAACATGATTGCTTCAAGAAAGTTCCCTTTCTAGATCTACCTCGACACAAATCAAGGCATAGGGAAACATTCCATCCTTTAGTTCGACTTCACCAATGTATTTTGCCAAGAATTTACCTATGCTATGCAGAGAGTCCCGATTCCAATAATGACGAGGAATATGAGACAACCAAAACCAAACTTGATTTGTTGAAGGAATGCACATTCTAGGTTGAAATATGGAGTCCACCTGTACAGGTAAGTTCCCTTGGAGTGAAAGAAGTGAGGCTTGATCCTAAAAATAATAGATCCCTGTCTTATTTATCTTTGAATATAAAAGCATAAAATCCTCTTCCACATAAATAGTGGGTAAGCTTACTTTTGATCAGGACCTCCTAGTTACTTTGAACCTAAGATGCTATGGATCCGGGTGATGGAAAAATGCCAATAAATTGGCCAATCAACCCCTGATTTTACAGAATAAGAGACGTATGACAAGGGAAAGGAGTTTGTAAAGAGACTTCTGGAATATTGTGCAATTTATTGAGAAATATGAATGACTGAGGAACACATTTTGAACATTTCCTCATTGCTAAAACTAGAGCTTGAAAAGAAACCACCTCTAGATATGGAGCGGGGGGGAGGGGGGGATCCCCCTCCAGGAGATGAATCCATGGAAAAAATTAGTCAATTTTTAGGGAGAATGCATAAGGCTTAGAGAATGCTACCAAAGTTTTATTCTCTAACTCCTTTTGATAGCAAAGTGTAAAAAACTTGTAGATTTAAAACAAAATGAGATTTGGGTTTGGGAGATGGGTTTGAGGTTTTGAATGGGAGATGAGACTTACAAATTAAAGAAACAAAACAAAAATATACTTCTTCCTTTCTCCTCTCCTTTTTATCTTCCCCACCGCCCCCTCTTCTTTTTCTTCACCCTCTCTCTCCTCCCACTCTTCCTTTTCTCTTCCTCTCTTGCTCTCCCTCTCCTAAAATTTTGGTTAAGGAGAAATGTTGTATATATTATATTAAGGTTTAATTTTAGAAGTGTTGGATTTAACTAAGTCCTTTTGTATACATATTTATTTTTTGTTGTAACTTAGTAAACCAATGTACACGACACTAGTTTGAGTTTGATTTCCAATGGTAAAGTGAATAAAAGTGTAAGGCCAAGGAATCATGAATAATCATGGTCCATCTCCTAAAGGGTTTAACATAATTAATGAATTTTTTTGTAATGGAAAACAAACCATATCAGTTTTAAAAGGCACCCCACAGATGGAGCATTGACCTCCAAGTCAGTCTAATGCTATTGATGATGACATGTATTACAAATCCACCTTGGTAAGAACCCATGCCAAAAACCAATATATCTAAACATTAGCTAGGTGGCCAATGGAAAACCAATACTATACATGCCCCTCACTCACTTAATCATTTATTTCCATTCTCCTTCATGCAAGGGAAATTGTTATGCACTACATGAAATTTTGGGCATTGTGAAGGTGAATGAATTATACACTATTATGTTACATTTATGAATGGATTTTGGGCCATAATTTCATATTTATGATGTATTATATTTATCATAGTAAAGTATCCAACCCTATTTTGATATATAATTACATTTATTATACATTTACAAGAATTTAAGGAGTTGTTCTCTGTGAGGTTGGAGACCTAAATTTCCTTTTTCACCATAACATGGGTCATTTGGATTTATTGTACACCAACGCATAGATGAATCTAATAATAGATTACTTGAATAATTATTATCATTAATCCAATACTAGTTAGATTTATTTTCACCACCACACTCCAATCTACACTATCTAGCTGTGAGATTCTTCTACTTCCATGTATATTTTAAATTAATTATATAGGATAGTTATCAATGGGATTCTTATGCATACCAACTAATATGCATAATAATGACTCCATTCAGACTTTGTAGCAACCCTACTAGAGCAAGGAGTTGAACACATGACTGGACCTCCACTAACACCAAGGTTAATAGGAAACCATTTATCACATCCTTGCATTGTAGGATGAAATCCAACCATGGAGCTATGAGATAAATACCTTATCAAAGGAGAGCTTAGTGTCATGAATTCATTTTTTGTCTTGTAAAAAATGTGCAATGATATTTCTAGTAGTGAAATGTGAAATATTTCCAAGGAAACTTAATGTGACTTGTTCTCCTAGCCTTGTTAACCTTTCTATGACTGCATTTTTTGGTGGCTCAATATTATTCTTCATCGAATTATGCTACAATATGTACCAAATAGTATTATAATATTATATGTATGCCTTTTGATGTTATACTTTTTTCTTTTTCTTTTTCTTGTACATTATTTTCCAACATTGGTGGTATAAGAACCTCTTAATGGATATGAAAATATATCATATATTAGTGGTGAAATTTGAATCCATTAAAGACATCTTAATGAATTCCATCAAAGACATACTAATCCATTGGTAGTTATCTTGGACAATAATGACCATTGATCCAATATTAGCTCACTTGGCTTATTATTTTCTATTCAATATTTATTAATGCATAATGAATTTCCAAATAGGTATATGCCACTATAATAAGTGTGTAATAACTCACATGGGTAAAATTCATAAGTAGGAGTGGACAGATAAGACATGATACCAAAACCATAAACAATGTTACTATCATATTGAAGGAGGATGCATTCACATCAACTTGAATATTTACAACAATTAGGTCTTGTTGATTCTGTTTGAGTTTGGTTGAATTTGGTGAATTTCGTTACCTTTCATTCACTAAAGCATATTTGCATATGTCGATATTATGCACGTGTATGTTAAATATTCACATCAAATTATGCACCTATCTTAATCGATGGATTTTATGTACTTACATCAATAATGCATTTTTATATTATATCTACAGATCATATGGCTTCCAATGAAAAGGTACTATCAATCGATGATGCTAAACCTATGGAAAGAGACGAGGAAGGTCATAGAAGAAAATTTATGGATTCAATAATTGATGATAGTAGCAACAAAAATCCTAAAACAAGTTGTAATTACATACTTTATGATTGTTATATAATATTGAAAAATACATATTTATTTTGAAAAAAATCGCATTTATAATTCTAATCTTTACTTACTATATTTTGTTTTATGTTGTAGAAAAACTTGGTAAAAAAATTGGAGCATTATTAAAGAGCATAATACAAAAAGTAAGTTTTAGACCGAGTCTTAGATGCAATAAATCTAAGCATGTTAGCCATTGTAGTATTTGTCCTACATTTTTCAATGAAATCTAGGGTGTAATTGAATCTAATATACTACATTTTTCATGGTACTTATTCATTCTATAACATGCATACGAAAGTTTGACGACAAGGCATAGAGATGATGATGAACAAATAATGTTGATGATAAGAGTTATTGACATTGATTAGAGGGTATTGAAATTTTTTTAACCAATATGTTTATTAATTACATCTTTAATAGTTAACGATTTTTTATTTGATTGAACTCATGTTCTTTTATTATATTTTTATAGTGTGAGGAGGAGGAGGAGGGAATTGTCAACATCTCAATCAATTTATGATGTCAAATCCATTTCATTTCTTTATATGTGTACAAAACATTTCATGCTATGTTGTATACAAGGTTGACATTTTTATTGGGTGGTAGTGTACCACTTATTTACATACATTTCAATCAACTTTTGATGTCATATTCATTTCATTTCCTTGTATGTGTAGATAGTTTTTCATGCTATGTTTTATAGATAAATTTTGATGTCATGATTATTATGCTATAAAATAGACATACTCATCATCAATCTCATCAATATTTAAAATATTATAAAAATAATAAATAATAAATAATATATATATTTTTTGTTTGCTAGATTGTCCGTGACCTGCGAGACTAGCCTGTGGCTGAGAAAACAAGATTCATGGGCATCTAAGACATTAAAATCACCCTGGGATCACACCTGGCCTGAGCCACACCAACCCTTAACATGGCTGGATTTTTTGTCCTCGTAGGTTTCGAACTGGTGACTTTAACATCCCAGAGTGCCTTAACAACACAATCCGTAACCAACTGTCCTACACCTCGGGGACATAGTAAATAATTAAATTAATAATAATAAAAATGTCTAAATTAATAATAATAATTAATAATAATTAAATTAATTAATAATAATAATTAAATAATCAATAATAACTAAATTAATAAAAATAATTATCCATTAATCATCATTTTTAAGGAATCACCTACTCGGACTAACAAGACAACTTCATAGTTTTTTGAGTAGGCTGCTACACCGCGCGCGCTCGCTTTGACCTAGTAATGTGAAGGGTTTGAGAGTGCCGCCATGGCAGCCCAGGGAGGGGAGCCCCCGCCCCCTCCTTCCCCCGCCTCCTCCTTCAGACGCCTGGTAGAAGCATGCAGCAAAAAAACGTCCACCGTAGAAGCCCCGAGCTTTGTCAAGAAGATGAACGATATTCCAGAGATCGACCTCCCTCCGGATCCCCCTATCAAAGTCACCTTGTCTCTCTCTGAAAGAGGTCTCATTGGTCAGTTTATGGGACTCTGGCCCTCAACCAGATCCACCGACAACTGGATTCAGTGAAACTGGAGACCTCTGATAGCAAAAAGTGTGACATGCTACGCGGTTGGGAGAGGATATTTCATATTTGAGTTTATCTCCCAGGAGGATAGAGATATGATTTTCAGAAACGGCCCATACTTTATGGGCACTTAAGGAATTTACCTAAACAGATGGACCCCAAACTTTGACCCTACTTCAGAAGTCCCCAAGGATGTCCCGGTCTGGGTAAGGCTTCCCAACCTGCCAATCCACTGCTGGAACCCCTCTTCGCTTCAGGCAATAGGCAATGGTCTTGGCCACTACATCGACCGAGCAGAACCAAGAGACCAGTATTCTTATGCAAGGATCTGTGTAGAGGTTGATCTGGAGGTAGGCCTACCAGAGGCCATAAAGCTGAAGGTCGACAACTGGCAGCACTTCCAAAAGCTGGACTATGAACAACTCCTGTTCAAGTGCAGAGGTTGCCACGAATATGGCCATTTCCAAATAAATTGTCCAAAAACCCCCCCCTCCACTGAAAAAGAAGGGGATGAAGGATGGAAGCAAGCCCATAAAGGGAGATCAAGAGCAAGAGGCCAAAGGAATGACCAGCCAGATCCACATAAAACTAAATCCACCGAAACTACAGAAAAGGAGAACAGCTTCAGAATCTTAACCAAAGGAATGGAGGACAGAAAGCAAGATCCAACAAAAGAAGTTCAAGAACGAGAACAGAAAGATCAGATTCCGGTAAACAAAGGGAACATGCCAACAGAAGAAGCTGGGACGCAACATAACTCCCCCTAGAAGCAGGTTGGTAGTCAGAATATAGAGGAGGGGGAGATCTCGTTAAGTAGTGACTCGGAAGAAGAAAGTGAGGTTTGGGCCACCCCAAAGAAAAAGGGAAGAGGCCGGAAGTCAAAAATTGCAGAAAGGAACCAGGAAGCCCATAAATCCATCCTCAACGGATCACATCCCACTATCACAAATTCGTTTCATAAGACGCGGAAGCAGGCCAAAGCCTCCCAAGGAGGCCAGCCCCCCCCCAAGGTTTATAATGATAATAACCTCCTGGAACTGTAGGGGAATGGGAAGAAAAAATAAGGAAGAAGCGTTAAAAGATATTCTCAAAGCCTCGAAAACAAGAATCCTACTGCTCCAGGAGACTAAAATGAGCCAGCAAGATGCGCTCAAAACCCTAATAAAAGTTTGGAAAGGAAGTCTCAGAGTCGCCGAAAATGCAAGGGGTGCCTCAGGAGGGCTTTGTACAATGTGGGACGCCTCCAAAATAGACCTGCTCAGCTCTGACATCTGCATGCATTGGATCCACACCAGATTCCTCCACAAAGACACGGGCTGTCAGGTAAGCATCTTCAATATTTATGCACCACAATTATTAGGGGAAAAAAAAATTGTTGGGAATCCTTGCAGGCATACCTCCAGCAAAACAATCTCACCAATATCATCGTGGGTGGAGATTTAAATGTTACCCTAGCCCAGGACGAGAAGAGGGGTGGCTCGATAGTGAGAGATCCGGCTAGAGAATGGGTAGAGGACTTAGCCTCCGCATG
>ML804718.1:124012-136613 GCA_009831015.1 Picea engelmannii
GAGCCGAAGCCTTGGCGCTCTGGCAAGGTTTGAAATTGGCAATCAACCTCAGAATACATGACTTGGCAATAATAGGTGATTCCATAATAATCATACAGGCTATTATCAAGCGATCCTCAACTCAAAGCATCCATCTCAACAACCTCCTTGATAAAATCCACCTCCTATTAAGGAATTTGAACACCTATCACTGCTATCACGTATTAAGGGACTTAAATCGAAATGCTGATAAAGAAGCCAACAAGGGCGTTCTATTGGATGCTGGAGAGCTGTCAGTCAATGGCGTCATTGAAAATGTGGAAATCCCATGACCCATTGCAGCTCAAGGGCACACAAAACACAGCGCTGTAAAAGAACTGGAACACAGTTGCTGAAACACAGATGCCGGAACACAGGTGCTGGAACACAACTGCTGGAACACAGATGCTGGAATACAGATGCTGGAACACAGATGCTGAAACACAGTGCTGAAACATAACTGAAACAGAAGCTGAAACACAGTGTTGTAATAGAGCTGGAACACAGTGCTGAAACAAAGCTGGAACACAGATGCTGAATCATAGAAGATGGAACTCAAACGCTGGAACACAGTTGCTGGAACACAGATGCTGAATCACAGTGCTGAAACAGAGCTGGCTCTTATGCTGAAACACAGTGTTGTAACAGCTGAAACACAGTGCTGTTACATATGCTGAAACACAGTGTTGGAACAGTTGCTGAAACACAGTGTTGTTACATATGCTGAAACAAAGCGTTGGGGACACAATGCTGGCAATTATGCTAAAACAACGCTAGACCTTATGCTGAAACAATGTTGCATAACATTTTGTATTTTGATCTGTAGGCCCGAAGAATCTCGGGGCATTTTGTAACATAATTTGTGGCTTTGCCACCCCTCTAATATAAACCATAACCGTTTTCGTCAAAAATAAAAATAAAAATAATTAATCATTAATAATATTACATTGCAACTTCAACGCCAAAATGACATAATTTTGATATTATTTTGACATGAAACATATCTACTACAATGCTAAAAAGACACTAACATAATGTAAACCCGATGCAATACTGATACAATACAACACAAATATGACAAAAAAATGAATAATAACAATTGTTAGGAGGGAAATCACTCTATGGTATGGGGTAAACCACAATAGATGGAATGATTGCAGAAATCAATTCTAATCCCAAGTATTGTATATAAATGAAAATGCTAACAAGAAAAGATAAAGAGCCTACCTCGTCCGGACGTTCGATGAAGACCACTGTTGAGCACACAACTCAAAGCTTTATACCTGCAACTTGTCCTCAACAACCAAGATGCACAAGCATATGGTGATCATATATAATGTTAGCACATACAATAGCATAATCCACTAAAATTCATAACAAATACGCCCATGGAATAATAATTCAAATATTTGCGAGATATCAATTGAATGAGAAAAGGGTATTTCTATTAAAAAATGATCAACAAAAGTGTATAAGTGACAAACTTCTGTGTCGACAGGTCTTATAACCGAGAAACTAAGTCCCTTCCAGCTAGGCCTCCACCACTTCAATCCTCCACCAAAGGCAAGCTCATATAAAGGAGACAATGAGGTTCTCCATCAAAGAGGGAAGAGCTTGGGGGATGCACAATGTGTTTAGACTTTCAAGGATAAAGGGATGCAGAATCAATATGAAGTGAAAATTTCTCCAAAGTATCTTTGCTCTCAAAATTTGAATTCTCTCCTCTTCCACGGCTTGGATATGGCTCAATTTGTATCCTTCAAATGGAACTGAAGGGCCGAGTCAAGACGTTTTTAGTATATGGAAGGTCAAGGATCATGGATCTCATGACGTGACATGGAAACCCGACACAATTTTTAATTTTGAGCACCAAACTTGATATACGCGGGATGTAATGATGCAACCTGCGTATACACATGTTGTATAACTGGCAGGGCGCGTATATGTGGAAAAATATTATTTTTTGGCTCTGGGAAGTACAAAATGGGACTTAAATTTTGCATATGTAAATGGAAAGGCCATCCAATTAAGTTGCATGGGGTGAGGAAAAATTTTCTATAACATATTCCCCCTAATGTGTGAGGTTAGAGGAGTATCTGCAATGGCCAAAATACACTATAATTCCCAGAAGTGGAGTAACGGAGACTCAACTGGAAGAGATAGTTTCTCATGAGAATATTACAATCCAGAATGAATTTGTACACATGGATTCCAATCTAAATTACACTGGAGATCCATGTGGAAATATACCAAATAGATGTTCATGGCCATGAATATGAAATACAAAGTGGACACATGACATAGGCTGTTATAGTCATGACCAAGGCCTAGTGGAAACCATTCTCAAAATCAATATGAAGATATCTATATACAATGGAGTACAATCTGATCTCCCATGATCACTGAAGTCATATAGGTATTGGCCCAATGAATGATAGCAACATCTTAGGAAATATGCTACTATAAATTGATGCTCCAAGTCTTTTACATGATCTGGCAAAGGTGCAAGTCTACATCATGTGAATAAAGGATTTGAGGTCGAACACAATGAGACTTCATTTGATTACTGGTCATTAAGGTATACCATTAAAAAATGCGAGACAACCTAACGATAATGAAAGTAGGTATCAAGGAACCGAGTACATTCTTACAAGTGTGAACAAAGGTGTTGAGGTCGAACACTTGAAGAATCCATCAATCAGGAGACATTGATGTATTCCCAACTGTCGATGGCGGGAGAACCTGCCACTAATGACTCCAAGACTCTAGGTATTCATAGTACTCTAGGCCTCATTTCCAGAATAGATGAGTTGAAGTCAATGGAAGGAGACCCGCTGAAAGGAGAGCATTAAGGAATATCTCATCAATTAGGATGAGGTACAAATCAATAACTTGATTATTTGGAGGAACTCGTATGAAGAGGATGTTCACGAACCAACAAACCTGTTCATATTTTTCATGCACCAGATGCAAGTAGTGCACAAAAAAGACCCTCCGAATAGCAGCCAATAAGGAAGGCTATTGAAAAAGGCAAGGAAACCACTAATAAGGATAATGACATCTAAGACACTACACAAATCCAAATGTGTGAATATATTTATTTCTGTCGAACACAAGGGAAACCCCCAAATCAATGACCAATGAGGATATGTCGACTGTTGGGTTCAAGGTTATCTACCCATAATGAAAGTAGGACCAGGGTGCATAATAGGACTACAACTTCATGTAACTCTAAGAGACATTGAGGGTATTGTCGACATGCAAAGTCAAGAGTTCTAAGAAATGGATGACACATGCTTATAGACTTCTTTTGAACAAGAGAATGAGACATATGGAGGACTTCGAAAGCATCGAATTGATGATGAAACTTTGTGATGCAGGAGGCATCAATCAAATTCTCCATAAGGACTTGAAGAATAACCAGTCAGAATAGTAAACTCTAAGTAACAAGATCAACTTCCTAGGGTCATGGTAAACCCAAAATTTGGATGAGAAGTGGACTCAAAAGTTTGTGCTATGTTCAAAGGTGACACAATTGCTGCCGATCTAAGATAATATTATTTTCCCGCTCGTCTTTTTATTTATTTATAGGAAAACGAATGCTATGATACAATGGAGGAAACGAGTGTCGCGAGTAAGCAACTAGCTCCAACAGTGGAACATACCTATTCTCAATGCAAGGAGGTGCACGCATGGCATGGACACTTGGGGGAATGTTTCCTCTTAGGGTACAGGGTGTCAAGCTACAAAGGATATAAACAAGTCTCTACTTGGTTGGTGATGCAAATTGTTGAGGTAAGAGGCTTATAACGAGAAAGAGGGAACCGTAAATAGGATCAATACTACAAGCAAGAGGATGAAATGAAATTACAAATTAACTCCAAATAATGTCCCTTTTTCATAAATTTAGTCCCCTAGGCCTGAAAAAGTATAAAACAATACCCAGGAGAACTCTTCTAGCCAATGTTTACTAGAGTATTCCTTTTTCAAAATTAGTCTACTTGGTCCAAAAAAGGGTTAAAATTACACCAAATAGACTTCCTTTCAAATCCCTTTAACGAGTGTGAAAGAGACAATTTCACTCGACAATCTTTTCAATTTTTTAGAGAGTCGGAAAAGAGATTAACTAAGACTCGGGGGGAGTCCCATAGGTATAAGTACGAATTATTGTGAGTAAGAATATGGGGTTAAAACACAAAGTCATATTGGAACTATAAGGGACTCCCGGTCCTATGGAATAACTTCTGCATGGGCATCAAATGACACAAAGGTTCTAACTAGGGCACCCATGTTTGGTAAGACTCTACCACTTAATAACGACACTTCTAGAAGCAATAAGAAGGTTCTATGTCACTAATAAATGAGTTCTTACCTAAGGCATACAGATCACAGTCATAGGATAATGAAAATATGCAAGATGGAGTGACAACCTATCCTATATGATGGTAAAAGAAAATACTTGCCGAAGTCATGAATGAGCAATATGACGCTAGAAACCACAAAAATCCCTACAAAATACCACCAAAACCAACTCCTTCCACTACACTATTAGTCCACTAGGTCCAAATATTAGTATAAACTATATAAAGTGGATAATGTTTTTTACTAATAGTAAAAATAACCAATTTTACCATACCATTTGAGGTTTTTACCCATGATCTTCGAGTGCTGATTGTGGGAGATATGATCAACGAAATTGACAACTGTCTGGACCAAGTAATTTCCCTCGCCCTCCTCTTCATTTTTAATGGTTTAAATTTTAAATTAGTCCTCAGTTTTTTGAGTTTAAGAGGGTGCAAAGTGTAAACTAGGGTGTACGTGAGCTGTAGTTCAATGGGTCATGTATATGGAGACATGTACGCGGGAAAAGAAAACCCTGCCCACATATATGTGGCCCTACACGAGACTGTTAACATTACAATCTGCATACAAGTTCGCAAACAAGTTCGCAAACAAGTTTTTTAATGAAATTGACTTAAAAAATGATTTTCCTTTGATAGGATGGTGCTTGAATGGAGAGAGGGGGAGCATGAGGAAGTAGATGCATCAGTGGAAAGAGATGCAGGGGCCCAACAAGCTCTAAATAGATGTGGTCTTTATAAATTTTGGGCTCTCAAAGGAATGAGGGCTCAAGTGAGGTTACTCCAAATGATAGTAAACTATTTGGATCCAGAGACAAAGGCCTTCAATATCGATGGGAAATCATTGAGGATTGAAGTAGATGATATATATTTTATCACAGGATTGTCTCACCGAGGCGAGGTGGTGAATATCAAAGCTCGGGGGGCTAGGGGTGGTATGAACATAGAGGACTACATCGCCACCCACTGTGTTGTAGGATTAGAGAAGGTAGGTAGCCAACTCCCCTTCAACGCAATCGAGAACCTAAGTTTAAAGATCGTCGTACTTGTACTTACATGAATCATAGGGTCAACCTCATTGCACCAGACATCAAGTCCACTCATGTTTTACGCATTGGAGTTTTTACGACCCATGGTTTATGACTGGTGTACCTCACTACTAGCTAACATGAAGAGTCAACTAATGGACTGCAAACAAGGGAGAAAGAGAAGCTTTGGGTTTGCATCCATATTGTGTATTTTTTTCTTTGAGAAGGTTCCAGGATTGAGCCCTAGAGTAGATATCATTCCACACGAACCGCGCCATCCATCCATGTCATGGTGGACCGATGTGATGAGGCAGTTAGGAGGTGGTAGGGTGCTAATGCCCTACAATGATGATTTATTTTTCTGGTGGCCTCAATAGGTTATATCCATAGAAAAATACCCCTATGTTGGGACTAACTATAGAGGGGATCCAAATATTCCTTTGCCACCAAGATCCACCTACGGTGATATAGGTATGAAAAGTTTTTGAATATTTCATTTTTCTGTGTTTTTCAAACAGAATAAAAACACAAACATTTTTGTATGGTATCATGCAGATGTGGGTCCGTGAAAACAATATGGATTCCCACAACATCAGCGGAGGAACCAGGGAGATGAAAATGTGGGAGGAGATGCGGAGAGAGTGCTACAAAATGTGCAGGGGAACTTGTCTTGATTGATGCACATGATTCCTATGGTTCAAGTGGAGGATCTGCTAGAGGCTATGCAATGACAGGTGGTGGGTGTGCCCCATGTGTGGGTGCGACTCTTTCGACATCTTGCAAAATCCATACTGTGCTATCATGATACGCATCCGGTGCCACAGGCGTAGATTCCATGGACATATTTCTACCGGCCATATATATATTTTGAGGGTGTGAGCCCCATTTTGTACTATGACACCGTATTTTTTGGAGATATGAAATATAAAAAACATTGGTCTTCGTCTTTACTTATATATGTTACAATGTGTACATTGGTGAATGTGTTTTATTTACTTTAGTTATGTGACAAATTCCAATCTAAAACATAATTAGCATATGCATCAAATACATAATTAGAACTTCCAGGTATGTGATTATAAATAATAAAATCAAAGTATCGTTCCAAAAGTGGCACCCGTGGGAATCGTCGGAGTAGAGTAGGGTTTCACACATGGTAACTATCGTTTAATTGACATACGACTAAATAAGAGTCCAGGAGAACCTCTAAACACCAAACACCATGCAAAATGGCATCGCACAAAATCTCTATAATGGTTCTATACTCAACCACATTATTCATTGATGTCTCTAGACAAATTCCGCTTGAAGATGCCTATTGGCCCTCGGGTGAGTAAATGACCCAGGCAGTGGAAGCCATATCCCGTGTATGACGATTGTCACTATCTGTGAATCCTAAGTAAACTAAAGAATTCGTTGACATCTTCCAACCAAGGCAAAACCTAATAAGAAATCCGATGACACAAAGGAAAATATATATATACACTAAGATACACTAGTATACAAAGAGTCACGCCTAAGCTTGGGGGCTCAACATAATATCTTTTCAAGTAGAGCCCATTTCTGGGCTCAACCAACATATTCCTTTCATAATCCTCCAATTCATAGGCTCCTTTTTCTAAAACACATCACACGATATAAGGACCATGCCACATGGGGTTGAACTTGCATGTCCCCAATGATTCTTTGGCTTGGTCATATAGGAGAACCAAGTCACCCTTAGCGTATTGTCGAGGATAGACAAACCTATCATAATGGACCTTAACACGTTTTTTTTTCTCTTTGATAACCATAGAGACATCTCGACGTTTCTCATCTAGGCACTCTAGGGGTACGAGGCATTCTTCAAAATTGGATGTGTCAGGTAGGAGCTCAATTGCCATTTTAAGGGAAGGGATTTTACATTCAATCGAAAGGATTGACTCCACACCATGTACTAACTAAAAAGGAGAAAAACTGGTGGAAGTATTAATCGAGGTTTGATATGCACAAAGAGTAGGGTAAATCATTAGATTCTAGTTAGACGTAGTTTGATTGACAATTTTTTGCAAGATGGTCTTGAAAGATTAGTTCACAACCTCTACTATTCCATTTTCCCAGGGATAGTAAGGGGAAGAATGACCATGCTTAAACCCCAGTTTTGATGCTAACTCCTTCATCATTTCATTATGAAAGTGACTGCCATGATCAATGAAAATATCCTTTGGGATTCCTAACTGAGCTATATTTTGGTTGAATATGAAGAATGATGTCATCTTACCATCATATTTAATGGTAGGCATGACCTCTGCTCATTTAGTGAAGTAATCCATGGCCACAATAATATGACGATGCCTCCCAACCGAAGCTGGGTTACCGTCCATAAAATCTATCCCCCACTTGGTGAAGGGACTGATGGTGATGACTGGGTGAAGAGGGGATGGATGCAAGTGCATTTTTCGTGTGAAAACCTAGAAAGGGTGACACTTCTTGACCACTTCAACACAATCTTTAAAAAATGACAGCCAAAAATAACCAACTCAAAATATTTTTTGGGTTGTTGCAAGCCCATATAGATGACCACCACAAACCCCACTGTGATAGTCATTAAGAATCAACTTAGCCTCCTCGTGATTCAAGAAATGACTCAATATATTATCCACTCCTCGACGATACAAAGTGTCGTCGATGATAAGGTATTTTTTATCTTGATGACATACACGTCGTCGATCGTCTCTCGATAGATGCTTGGATAACTTCAAGGTTTGAAGATAAACTAGAATGTCTCCATACCAGGGGTCCGAAGATGAGATAAGGAAGATATGTTCATTCATGAATGAATCATTATGAATAACATCCTCATCCATTCGAGGGAAGTATGATATCAACTCGACAAAAACTAGCGATTTCTTATATTTCACTGAAGCAAAATCGAGGTCAAAATCTTGCAGAATAATAATCTACTTATTGTATTTTCTCCCTATGATATGGTTGGTAAGGACGTATTGAAATGGATTGATATATGCAACTACTGTAGTTATGAAAAGAAATATATAGTTCCGTAATCTCTGAATTGCATGTACGATGACCAAGGCTAGCTTCTCAATGTGAGAGTACTTAAGTTCAATATAGACTAAGTTTTAACTAAGATAGTAGACAATGTGCTCATGGAGCTCATCATCCTCCTGAACTAGAACCATACCAATCTTCCCTTTGAATGCAGTGATATAAAGCAAGTAATCTCTATTGTAGTCCATAGGCTTCAACAGAGGTGTTGATACCAAGGCTTTCTTAAGAGCATCGAAGGATTATTGGGCTCACTCATCCCATATAAATCGAGTATCCTTTTTCAAAATATGCATGAAGACCTTATTTAAATTGGCATAGTTCGCTATAAACCAACACAAGAAGTTAGCCTTCCCCTGTAAACCTTGAAGTTTCCAAATATTGCGTGGGGGAGGTAATAAAATTATTGCCTCAACCTTCATAGGATCCACCATGCTCCCATTCTCAGAGACTAAGAATCATAAGAGACAACTAGACCTAATGCATAATATGCACTTGTGTTGGTTTAAATGGATGTGATAATAACAAATTCTCTCAAATACTAATTGAAGGTGAGTAGAGTGATCTACTCTCTTGCAAGAGTGAGAAACATGATCATCGAGGTAATATTTGACAATGTGTTTGAGATCGTGAAAAGAAAAGGTCATGGCATGTTGGAAGGTTGCTCCGACATTTTTAAGACTGAAAGGAATTTTCCGGTATGAAAAAGTACCCCAAGGAAAAATAAATTCCATCTTGTGTTGATCCTCGAGTTTGATTATATCCTGAAAATCTGTCCATAAAAGAGAAAAATTCGCTTCTTGCACACTCATTGAGAATATGATCAATGAAAGGAATCAGGAAGTTTTCTTTAGGACAAGACTTACTGAAGTCTCAAAAATTCATACATACACGGATGGTTCCTTGTTTTTTATTCACGGGAACGGGGTTGGACACCCATTCAATCAAAGGAACTGGGTAGATGAAACTAGCATTAAGTAGCTTCTCTACCTCTGCCTTAATAACATGGGCCTTCCTAGGACTAATATCTTTAAGACGTTGTCAAACAAGTCTAGCATCTAGATAAGTCTTGATCTCATGTTCGACAATGCGAGGGTTGATTCTTGATATCTCCTCATATGAAAAAGTGAATACGTCATGAAATTATTTAAAGAGATTGGTGTAGATCTGAATTTCTTCAGGCAAAAAATACACACTGATATATATGTTTTAAAATTTTCTAGGAATTAGAGAGATCTTGATCGTGAGGGTAGGAGAAATATTCACCATGTTTCATTCGACATAAACACCATGCGTATCAAGAAAAACCCTGGTGTGACCGACCATATCACTCAAGGTAGATCTAAAGTCATCTTGTTCAATCCTAACAAGATCTGGGAGGAAATAAGAGCGGTGATGCATATCGTCCCAAGGCCTATCAGGACCATTCATGGCCTCTAAGATGGTTTCATATGAAGGTAAATTATCATCAAGGGAATCATGTGAATAAGATGATGAGGTGGCCCATACATGCTTTAGAATAGGATCCTCATCATCTCTCTACGAGGAGACATGATTTGGGTCAGCAGTAGAGTTAAGAACAACCTGATACACAACCTTTGCCACTGACAATGGCATTTCCATTCCAATATGTGATTGACCTTCACAAGACATGGTTAGGGAAGGTAGGATCCAAGGATCATTAAAATACAAAGTATGAAAAGGAACATACCTCATCGACGAAGAAGACCTACTGGACATGGCATAAATGTGATGAATTGGTGCCACACAATCAAAGGTACCCATGAGGGAGGAATACATTCCAACATCAATATCCTCAGTTGCCATCTATGAATTGTCGATCACTAGGATCAAAGGTCCAATTGATGCATTAGGACTAGCATGCACTAAGGAAAATTGATCAATAGTCACTATTTTCCCTTCACGAGGAAAACATAAAATGCGGAAACCAGACGACATGACCACAATCATGACGTAAGTCCAATTATTCCCTAGTAATAAATTATAGTCAAGGGGCGCATAAATGACCTCAACATCCACCTCCAGTGTATTTCAACCTAACTGGACTGGAAAGGAGGGAATAATTCCATGGGGATGGAAAGAACAACCATCAAATGCAGTCAACATAGTCATAGATTGAGAGAGGGTTGAAGAGCCAATGACTTTCCAACAAGTTAGGGACATCACGCACGTTGCAACACCTTAATCAATAATAGTGCATTTGATGGTATATTTCGAGTAATCCACATGGATTTGAAAGGCCACGTGGTAAGGAAAGTGAGGCTTAACATCCGTGACGTAAAACTTGATAACCTTTGAGCCACATGGGTCTATATCTCCTAATGCAGATAATAAGGAGTTCCGCTGTGAAGGACACATCTAGAGAACTTCCAAAGCTGACAACACAGAATGGGTTTGACCCATATCTTTGACAATCAAATAGTTCTAGGAAGCTCTGACATTGGGATTGTGGACATAATGTTTTAATACTCCTTTCAAAATATGAGGCAAAGGCTCTGGATTTTCAATCTACAAGGGTGTTTCTGGAGGAGGGGGAGACTCTGTACCTGTAAGAGTCTGTGAAGAATCACAATCACGAGATTGAGTGGCTATGTCAATATGAGACTTGACCATATTAATGTAGAGATGATCATCTTCATGTGTCGAGGGGTTTTGATTCCTTCTCGATGCATTTTTGGTGTTGGAGGATCCTGAAGCCATGTGATGATTATGTGGAAATGGATTGGTCAACACAACAGATGGTTAAGATAAAGTCCTCGAGGCTTCCTAAAGTTTGGGGAATAGGTGGGTAAGGTGATCATCTTTACAAAGTTTACAAGGAAAATTCACCTTCCTCTTTTCTTTCTTTCCCTCACCAATATTATTATTCGATCCATCGTTGTTAGCATTGTCCTTGGTTTTGTTATTATTTCTCCCACCCTTATGATTATTACCTCTTCCTTTCTTTCTATTCCCTTCTGGTTTCTAGTTACCATTTGGGTTGGTCGACGACTATATTAAATTCACATCAGCCGACTGAGTGGGAGTGGAGGATGAAGACCAAGATTGTCCTACTACAGACTGGCTTAGAGAGAAATCCTTCAACTGGTTCGTCACCAAGTCTGTAGACTTAGAATTCACAGAGCCTATGATGCCATTGGCACGAGGCCCAGGATTTTGTCTAGGGTTGTAATTTTACCATGATGCATCAAGAATAATTTCATATAACATCCCATATTGAGTAGATATGAGGTCCAATTGACGAGATTTGAAAATGGATTCCTCTTTAGACGTTACTCCAGATGTATAGACATCCTTCGAAATATAAGGCAATAAGGACTTAAGGAACCATTACAATAAGAACTCTAGAGGAATGTAGGCTTTAATCAACCTCTTCCATTTATGCCACTCTTAGATATGTTTCGAGATATGTGTGGCTTTATCTTGGCAAAGGGCCCAATAAGTTCTGTGCCGACATCGTAACGAATTGACAACTGGAAGTGGTTGAGAAAGACGAAAACCATCTGATTAAAATTTCCATATGTTCCCCCTAGTATCTCAATGTACCATTTCGCTGCCACCCCTGTGAGGGTGCATTGAAACAATATCAAATGAATAGAATCATCATTAAGAGAATTGGATGAGAACCAAAGATGAAGAGTAGTAACATGATCACCCAGATCCTTAACAGTATTTCCCTTGAATTTCAGAATATCCGAAGGAATATTAGTAGGTATGGGGGGCCATGATGGATCGTGATGCACTAGGTCATTCATTAATCTAAAAAATATGGAAAATTAAGCGTGGCCAGAAAATGGATATGGGGTTGTGGCATATGAGCCCATGCTCCCGGGAAATATTGATGTTGAGGGATTGCAGCCCATCCAGGGTTATGGTATACACCATAGCCCTATACAGTATGGTAATATCCTCCTCCAAACTGATTCATAAGAGTATGTATGGGCATCATACATGTAGGAACAATATAATGATGGTTATAAACATTTCCCCCAGTGTTAGGACCACACAATGTACCTTTTTGCCTATACGTTTTGCCACTATTATACTCTTGATCACCTACATTTAGACCCATACTATCACTTTATTGATCATCTCAAAGGTATACAACGTCCCTTCTCATTACTATAC
>ML804718.1:159169-175862 GCA_009831015.1 Picea engelmannii
AAATTTATCGAGAACAGTGCCCCATTTACCATGCTACTAGGAAAACCTTGGATTAAAAGAGATCAGGCCAGAAGGCAAGAAGAAGAGGAATTTTTAGAATAGAAGAAGAAAGAGTTAAAAGAATTCATGACTAGAAGGATTGCACACTTGATTGAAGAACAAAAGAACAAATCAAAGCCATTTAACACTAGAGACCCAGATGTCGAAGTTGCAAGAACACTAGAAGAACCACTGAAGATTGAAGTACCTATTCTAGATGAAGAAGGGTTACCCTTGAATCTTAGGAAAGAATCTCAACAACACAAAGTAACTATGCCAAAAGAAGCTAAGGATCATAATGGAAAAAGGCACACTGAGATGAAGCTCACTAGGAAGAAGGCTAGAAATCTAAGAAAGAAGCGAGCTAAGATAAAAAAGTTGTAGAAGCTTTTAGAGGAAACCTCGCAGAAGAAAAATTTGCAAAATTGGAGCTTCGCCGGGATATTAGAACAACGATGCATGGCACTTCACCATAGTGAAGTAATATATCCGTTGGGGCCATTATAACCGTTAGATCAATGCTCCGAACAGATAGAAATAAATTTATGGACAACTAGATCACCATCCGACAGTTGGGACCGCTCCATAATGGACATAACAGAGTTAATGAAGGCTTCATACCTGTTGCAAGCAACCCGTTTCCGAGTTATATATTTATCCCATTGCCCCACGCACCAAGAACACTTTTTCCAATTGAGAATTTGAGCCCGCAGACTAAGTGATCATCACGCTCTTGCTATCTATCTCATTATTGTGTCTGAGTTACCCCTCGAACCCGAGATTGTTAACCCTGCGTGTGTATGTCGAACGAGTTGAGCGTTGTAGAGAAAGTTGTTGAAGAAGTTTTGATCAACCTCATGACTGAAAGAGTCATGTCGATGTCTACAGGTATACAAGCATAGTCGACGGGAGGACTTCTAGCCTCTCCATCCACTGCTCGTGGAGTTGGACCATCCCGACCATCCGATGAAATGAAAACCAAGCACAGGGATGATATAGCGAATGCTAAATTGATCTTGACCATCTTACCCACTTATCTACCACCTCTGAGTGGTGCAATAAATTGAGACAACATACCTAGATATTTTGAGTACGCCTTGGTCACTGCGTACCCTCCTAAAGGGGATACACGCAGTTTGAGCAGACTAAGATAAGATTGCGTCATTGAAGTTTAGCGACTTCAACCTTGGAGATAGAAAAGTTTACAACATGCTCTCCCCACATAAGTACATGACCCAGACGAAGGGGAAGAATTCAAAGATAATCCCCCAGTCATGGACCCATAACCTCGTGTAGTCCACCCTGCTCAATGTCATGAAGATTCCTCACTTCGGACAACACCAGGAGGTGAATGCATGTGTAAAAATAATGTTGTCTTGTTACCATGGAGGTTATTTGTGGCTAAAAATACGTATAATAGTTGATTCTACGTTGATCAATCGAATCATGAGGTTAAGTATGCAAGGACCTGATCCACAAGAGTTTTACCCCGGAAAAGCCATGGATCGTGCTCTAGCACAACGGATCAAGGACACTTATGGCGATGTCGATAAGGGCATGTGAGGCTACAAGGTAGCTTCTATATAGAGTGGCGTAGTGCACCTCACCTATAAATTGATTACAGGGAAGTTAGTACGAAAAAATTAACCCACCCAAGTCACTAGTTTTGTAGTCAATCTCGCAGGGAAGTGCGCAGAAGGACTCCAGATGAAATGGGTGAAGTACCTGGTGAACCAATTAGAACTCAACTGCAGAGAAGCCCATGATCAAGGGTACATATTTCATTTCAACTGGCTATTGATCCTGATCACTTTTATTGCTTGGGATATGCCGAAAGGTGCGACCTTCCCAGACATCGAGCCATTCAAACCATTGGCCATGAAGTTTAGTACACTATGGTACTCAAGCGATATGAATAAAAGTGCCAGTCCAATGTTGTTTTTCATACATATTACAACCAACTGAAGATAACCATCTAGTGTGAGCCTCACATCACTTCTAACACTCTACACCGGTTCAAACCCTTGATGAATTTCAGCGCAGACCGACATTTTATTTACATCACAACATGTGATGACAAACACAAGAAACAACTCCAATCCTACTATAAGATAATAGAGGAGGAATTGGAGGAGACCACCAAGGACTGGTTAGCAAACATCCTCATTACAACAGACCCTACATAGATATCCGACGTCGACAGCCCAGAAAATGCGTAGGATACACACGAACCTAGCAGGACAAAGAAAACCGAAGAGGTTCAGGATTTAGACAGTGCATCCATGAAGAATGCTTCCATCTCACCAGAGAAAGGAGGTGATGGTGAAGAGTTGAATGACAAAGAGGTTGAAAAGAAGCAGGGTGACAAGGCTGATCCCCTGAAGAAGAGGAAAGGTTCACCTCCAAAACCTTCCTCCCAGAAGAAATCAGAGGCCACCATGACCAAGATGCACACCATCCTCACCTCTGATGACTTCGACTTCCTTGTAGTAGCCCTGAACGATGATTCAATGGAAATAGCAGAGAAACAAGAAGCAAATCAAGAGGAGATGTATGATTGAATCAAGACTGAACTCTGAGGGGTACATCAGGCCCTATAGTCCAGCCGTGCAGTCTCCACTGTGCCATGGGAACTAGAATTGGGAGATGAGCCAACTCAACTTTACCACCTAGCTGATACAGTCGAAGCTCATCTTCGACGAGTGCAAGAAGAAACAACACAAGCCACCTAGGCTTTGAAACAAGTACAAGGAGTCCTTGTAGAGAAACACAGTGCTGCAGAATGGGAAAAGCTGCTACAGAATGGGAAAAGCTTTCTCTCCAAGGAAATTTTGATGAATAAAAATCCTAGCTACAACAAGAAAAGGAACAGTTGCTCGCAGAGAAACTCGAAGTAAAGGAAATGGTCAACAAATAACTTCTCTCTATGATAGTCGTAGAAGTAAAGGCAAAAGAGCGAGTTACACAACAATTAGTGCAACTTGAAGAAGTGATCCAACAACTACAACAACACATAGCATATTTGGAGTTATGCGCAGTACCCGAGACCCCTCAATATGTAAGAGACCAAAGGGAAGCAACTGCTAGGAGTGCAGTTGGAAGGCTCAAGTCTCTTACCATGGAATGTAAGAATCTCATTTATTGTAGTGCCCTGACATATGAATGACTCACTGAGAGTCCATAATTAAGATTACTGGAGTCACAACTCCAAGAGGCAAAGTATCAAGCTGAAAACATATAGGTGCAGCTGAAGACCCTGTCAACCATGGAAAGAATGAAGCGCTCCCAAGAGCAACGCACTGCACAACAAAAAATCCATACTATCCAGAGCAACGTTATGGAGATAACTCAGAAACTCCAACTTGTGAAAGAATAGGCCTATCAGTTTACAGAGGTAGAAGGCCAAGGAGCAAAGCTAGAGCAGGTTGTCACTACAACAAAACATTGTCTAGAGGGACCTATTAATGATGCAATCATCCATGAGTTCACTGAAAATGAGGTCATAGCACAACATAAGGTCAAAGAAGCTCGATCTAAGCTCGAGGAATTAAAAGAAGAAATAGTCAGACCAGAGTGACTCGGGACGAGTCACATGTGAGTGTTGGGGGCTTGTTGGCCCTTGAATAAGTTTTGGGAGATCCTTGGTCAAGTTGACCTATTTTGCGACTTCAACATCCTTTCAAAGATGGAGCGCAAGATGAATCATAGATCGCGAGATCTTGGCCCTATTTTGGGTCGTTTTTGGGATTTGGGAATATGTAATGGGAATGGGATGTTGGCCCATGGGTTTACCCATGTTTAGGCCTATTTTGTATGTATAAATAGAAGGATAGGCAATGTAAGAAGTAGTTGAATAGTGTGCAAGTGTTTTGCAAGTTGGCTAAGTGCTAAGAGTGGGATTAGTGTGATCAATAAGTGTAAGGCTTCATGCATACTGTGTGAGACTTGCAGAGCTAAGTGAAAGTCATCGTAAGAGACCATGGAGGGCTTTGTGATGTAACGCAAGGAAGAAGGATCTAGCAAGCTGCGTAGATATTATGTCCTATGCGGAGTAAGGTTTTGAGGCTCTGTGCATGTAACCCATTGAAGAATATAATAAAGAAGAAGAGTTGGTGGACGTAGCCCCAGGGTGGGGGTGAACCACGTACATACTGTGTTATTCTACTCTGTGCGATGTTCTGATGTGTTTATGTGTTATGTGCTAAAGTGATTTGATATAGATAGATAGATCTATTTATGCTTTGTGCTTATGATGAATCTGGAGGCTATATCTAATATTTGTGAACTTGTTTAGTGCTTGAATCTACTAGATCTGATCTAATTCCTTTTCTAAGTGTTTATATACCTTAGATCAAGGTGAATGCTGTGATGCTTTGTTTTCTCTGCGGAGTAGATATTGTTTATATAATGATGAACTAATGGTGCTAGGTGCTCTATTAAGTGTTATAATCACATATCTGTGTCCCATATAAGGTTGCAGACACTTGAGTCCTGCAACCACCCCTACCTCTACCTCGGGTGAGACTTCATCTACTTCACAGGTGTTGCCAAAAGGGCCAGTAGTTAGGGTTTTGTTGGTGCGTTGTTGTAGCATTGAACCCTGGGTCTACCATTGTGCCAACAATATTTCCTAGTAGCTTGAGGATTTAGACAACCCTTTACTTCTCCTTATGTCCTCCCCCCCTTGCTTGTTAATTCTATCAATGTTAAAGCACCCAAAACCCTTTCCATGGCTTTGTTCCATAGTTTTAGTTTTAGTTTAGCATTACAGAGTTCAAACGAGTCTACATAATTTCTTGTATATCTTCACTCCTTTCCCCCTATTGATGTAATTGTGATCCCTCCTTGAGCTCCATGATAGTAAACTATTTACCATCTCGTCTCCCACACTCTCTTGCCAAGTGTTAATCGTGCAGTTTCCAATGTCATCTTCCAACTTTTTTCTTGTCTCATGTCAATACCTTGTACCTCATGCACTTCAACTCTATCGAGAATGATATTTGGATCTTCCTTATGTTTTAGTGGGTTAAAATCCTCCCCAATTCCATAAGTTATTTCCTCACCATATTCTTTGGACACCTTCCAAACCTTGACCAATTCATTCCTGGAATTGAATATAAACCTCAATAATCCTTCCTGTCCATCCTCCATGTAATCAAATAATTCTCACTTCTTCATATCTCCTTGCCTTAGGGTCTCCCCATGAGCAATTAAAATTTCCTCCCTCCATAATTAAAATATATTTATTTCACCTAATACAAAATTAATTCAACAATCAATCAATAATCTAGTGCTTTTAAGTAATAGAATTGGAAAATACCCAAAAATGAAATAAATAACCATATGAATCCTCTCCTTTCCCTCTATTGAATTCATTTTACATGTCATGCACTTATTATTTATTTACAAAATAATCATTTCATGAAAATCCCTCACTCTCATAATAAATGATATATAGGAAGTGTATATGTCTTTATAAATTCATGAATATTGTTAAATATAATATCACGATTTTAATACTGAAAACATTCTTGCATTTTCTAAACACACACTACATTTATTAAAAATCATTCTTCAAGATAGCCATTGCAACAATATGTTTGTGGATAATATTTTTTTTTTATATTAGTGTAGCATGACATTTTAACCTCATCAACAAAACCTTCTGGTAATCTGAAATTTGTGTATAAATTTGATTGGGCCATTTGATTTTAAGTTTTTCTAGCATTCCCTCCCTCATTATAATTTCCACTAGCATTTTTAGACTTTCTTGTTTCTCTTTAGTGGCAATTTTCCTCCAACTCGATAAAGTTGCATAATCTATTACCCATTTCCTTCAATACTTCATTATTCCAAAATTCTATAGGTAAGCTAGGTAATTTCACCCATATTGGCTGAATTTAGTAGGGTTCCTTTCTTATATCAAAACCTAGCCACCATTTCTTCAAATTGAGGAGTGATGGACCCCAAAACCACTTTCCTGATAGAATTTTCTTCACACAAACTTCCTCACATAATTAAAATGATAACCACCCTCTACATAGGATGTGAAACTTTAGGATATACCTTAGAATATCTATCTAAGCCCTCGCCATCCTAGGAATTAGAGAGTCCTTAACTACCCTCTTTCTCATAAGCTTTTCATTTAGGACTCTATCCATAAGAATTGGGTTGTCTTCCACAAAAATATCTTTGCTTGAAACTAAATTTACATTTTCTTTCTACACCCGAATACACTTCCTTCTTCTTTTATATTTCTAGTAGCTCAAGAATGCATACAACCCTATACTTCTCCTAACTTCCTCCCTATTGATGATTAAAATTACAACGAATTTTTTCCTGCAAAGTGTTTCTAAAGCCTATTATTATAAAGCTAAATAATACTAGTAGGTGGGACCCCCTTGTAGATTGGAGATTGGGTATGGTTCTTATTTGATGTTATGCTACTGTTCGACACTGCTTACATGGTTGACGACATCTAGTTTTATTGGATGATGGGTTATGCATATTATACGTGTTTCTTGTGTTTCTCCAGACTCGAGTTTTATGACCTATGTTATTTATGGTACCATTGTTGTCTATTCTTGGATCTATTACTCGTGACAACTGAAAAAAATATATGTTATTAACAACAAATAAAGGAAAATTAAAAGGAGATTAAGAAATGCGAACAAAAATGCAAAAGGAAGGAACTATTCTATACTAACATGCTACACTATATGCATTAAAAGGATCATGGTAAATCCTAGCTAACATATGATAGCCATGAGATTTATTAAAGTTATATAGAAACATAGTTAACATGCATTACTATATAGTTTGAAATGGTAATATGAGATGTGGGTGGAGCTCTTGGAAATTAAGGGTTGTTGGTTTCAATGTATGGTTCAATTGGATGATTTTTTGGATTAGTGACTGGCGCGTACTAATAAATTGAATGAACTTAAGTTTGGAGGTGACGTGCATTTATTGCATGCCACCCTTACTCATTCCGCTGGACGCCACCCTAGTCAGGCTATTGTTCAACCTTGTTGCTGTGGTATGCTCCAATTTTCAAGCAGGGAGGAACCATTCGGCCAGTTCGTGTTTAAAGTGCTTGGATTACAGGTATGTATTTTTTTTGGCCATCCATGAGTCTGCTCTGTTTATGAAATGGATATTGGCGTGAATGTATGGGTTGTGCTTTCCTTAAGTATTGTGACTGTGTAAAATTGTGATTTTGGAATGAATTGTTGGTGGCTTTCTCTGTGATAATGTTTGAGGTTATAGTGTATTGGGCCATCCTGAGTGTTAGCAGCCATAAGGGCTCTCTGTCATCCTTGATGGTTTAGTTGGAGGGTTTCGTTTGGTCTTGGGTGGATGGTTGCCTACATGAATTATATCACCATACCCAGTCTTGGATTCTATGGGGTTTAATGGGTTTGAGCCTGGTCTCACTGTGCATTATTTACTTGGGCATTGGGTTGTTCATGCTTTTATTGGTCATGCAGTGGGTTATGCTTCTTCTTCTCAGCCCTATTTGCACCTCAACATTGTAGTTGGTTGGCTAAAGAGACACGAGGGTTATACCATGCATGTGTTAAGTATCATTACCAGGCCGAATTGGAGCCTTACTACTCTAATCCATAACCTCTCATGTCGCGGTATTTGTCACATGTCCACAAAATGAATTATCGTTTTCTCTGTGTGTGTGCACCGTTGGTCTCAAAGGTTTCCACCATTGAGAGGAGTCGAATCTAGCCTCCCTGTTTTGGTCCATGGAACAAAACCTTGACTCCTCAAGCTCAAGGGTTGATGGAAAGGACCGTTGTGGCTTGTTGGGTTTATTTTTGGTTGTTATGAATTGGTGTAGTGATGATTATTGGCTCACCCCGTTGATTGTATGAAAATGGTGTTGGTTTTGACATCTAGTCAGAACAATTGTTTTATTGGATAGATAAGCCCAACATGGTTAATTAGAATGAACTGTTAAATCAAATACACAGTTGCTGCCTCTTTGTGTTTATTGAATGGATAACCCAAAAATGTTTAAAATTGATTAAGGCTCAATGACGATTCACGCTTGATTTATTGGTATGAGTGGCATTCCTAAACATGAATCAATGTTTATTGTAACTATGTGGCCAAATGATTATTTAAATCGGGGTGCTTATGGAATTTCCACCCACTATATATGTTATGGTTATTTGATTACTTCATCAAGAATGGCACGCATTTTTACACAATATGATTTTCTACAGTTTGATTGAATTGAGCAATTCTGTTGCTATCTCCTTGTGTTGGATTGATAACTCGACATGATAGGTTGAGTTAATGATACTGTGATTGTGTGTTTAAAATTGTCAAATGCGAATGTTGCAGTCGTGGTGGTTATGGTATGATTGTCCACTATGCTATTATCATTATTAATTGTTTGCGCAATTGGGAAGGGGCACATGTTTCTGAAATGGCTTGTTGTATTTTGATTGATTGTGTTGTAAAATCGGGCCTACTGTTGATGCCTCATTATATTGGATGGATAGCCCAACATTTGGAATGTTTAAAGTCAAAGAAAATTGGACTCATATGGTCACAAAAATACGTTTTCATTTGGTCGAACGGTGTTGTGTATCCCCAACATAGCATGAATTGAAATGGTAATTGTTGCCTGTGTGTTTAAATGGAAATTTAGGATCTTGCAATTTTGGTAAAAATTGTGGTGTCGACTTTCCACTCTGTATGCTTAACGAAGGTCATGCATTTCAACAATGACAGGAACGATTGCAGTGACAATATAATTTCATTGCAATTTTGAAAAATGACTTTGAGTGTATTTGATGATTGAAGTAATGTGTGGGCGGTGGTTTATTTTGATGACGAACATAGTGGAAATGGTTACTGTTATACATTTGAGAGTTTTTATAAGGTGTTAATTGGATAAATGGAAGGAACAGAGCTCCCCTATAGGCTGTTGTGGAATGCACATTATTTTGTTTGATGGCTGTGTTAAATATTTGATTATGAATAGTGAGCAAGTTAATGCATAGAGTTGTTTGACTTATACACAACAGTTCTTTTTTTTGAGGTCACAAGGGTTATTTGGTTGGTGTATTTCCTTTAACAAAATGGTTTTATGGATTGCTTAATTAATTTTATGAACATTACCCACTCTTTTTCCCCCGCCATTATTTTGATTTTCGCTAATTACAACCCCATCGCCTTCCCACATTCATTTTTCACTCCCTGTTCTAAAATTGATTACAGTTAAGAAAAAATCTGTGTTGAGGCAGTTGGAAGTAATAATGTCTTGGTTGGATTACAGTGGTGTTTTTGAGTTTGCATTATAGTTGATTGTTTGTTGTCTTTGAGCAATAAACATGTTTTTTTTCCCCTCATCTTATCATGTTTCGCTCAATACAAACCCCTCGCATATCCCGTGACCCTTTGTTCATCCCCTGCTCATTGACAAACATTTTTTTTTTTTTTATGGATTGGATTGCATGAGTCTGTTACATTGTTGAGCCAAAATCTATTTCATATTTTCTAAAGAGTTATCATGTATGGTTATTTAAAATATTATTTGCTAATCAATCACGCATACATGGATGAGCTATTCAAATAAAAGGCTAAAAACAAATGCCTATTACGCCCCTGTCAAAGACAAGGCCGCTACTACCCCTTCTGTATCTTCAAATAATTCTGGTAAGTTTGTGTCCTCCCACTTGCATTGGAAGGATGATTGCTCTCATATGATCAACAAGATGAGGCTTAAATATTCTACACAACCTAATACGGGTTCAGAAGGACTAAAAKATGATAGCATTAGCAAGGGAAAGATTGCCTCACAAATAAGGAAATATGGCTTTTGAGTTTTTTTATCTATTGTTGATGACAATTGAYTTCAAGAATCTTTGGACAACATGTTTTATTTTTGGATATATGAGTAATATTTTTTGAAAATAATTTCAAATATCATGAGATAAATTGTCAAATGTGAATATGTGGATGGGAGTCACAAGGAGGTGTGTTTTTCTTAACTAAATAGTTATGTTATGAGCTAAAGGGAGTCACAATGGGTCCCACCTACTAGTTATTATTTATTTATAACCCTTATTATGATTATTAATTTCCCCCCTAACTAAAGTTGGTTGAGTCTTTTAATTAACTTAACTAATGATTTGGTTCAACTACTTCAACCAATTCTAATTTGTTTAAAAACAAAAGGAAAGGGAGAAACAAGAGGAGGATAGAAGGAGAAGCATACTAAGGGTCTTATTGTAGACAACAAGATTCAGGGCTGAATTACATCATTCAGAAACTTGTTTTTCAGAGAGTCGAGTGGGAAGCAATCTATGGCAAGCTGATCCATCTTTTTAGAGTTCAGTTTTGATTTTCTGTCAGAGGTCCTTTTGTATGTTTCACTGGCTATCTCTAAGTTTGACTTTGGTCCTAAATTTTTGCATGAAATTTTGTAAAGAGAGTGACTCTTTGGTGATTTGGAATGAAATAAATGATTKCTTTATGTCTCATTTGTCTTGATTATCATATTGGTGTACTTACTTCTGTCTTTACATGTATTTTAGCAACTATATTCATAAAATTACATAAAAAGTAAATTTCCAGCAAGCGTTTTATTGATAAAAGATTATCCTAAGCACTTGTAATTAATACTTGTGAGTTAGGATGTTATTTTTGTTGGCTATAAACATAGGGTGATATTCCTATCTATTTTTCTTTAACCAAGCAAAATCTGAAAATGCTCGAGTAAGATTATTTCATATCTTTTCCTCAACATTTATTTGGCGACTCCACTGGGGAGATCTTTGATATCTCTCTGGTTGAATTTTATACTTGATTTTCATCAATACATCTATTTTTCTGATATTGATATTTTGACTATTTTATTTCTTAATGACTGTTCCTGTTGCAAGGTAGCCTAATATTGAGCCCAACCTTCAAGACCAGACCAGCACTGCTTTGAATCTATTTAACACCATTTTAGACACCGCCAATACCTTTTCTGAGCTTAACCATTTTTGGGTAGCAATTGAACGAGATATTAGTGCTCAAGAATGATTGGAAGCTAGACATAGACATCCTAGAAATCAACAGTAACCTTTTTGTTTCTTTAGTTTTGGCCTTCATTTCATGTCTTTAGATTCACATGATTCTAGAAGAAGAAGAGGCTTGTCACATGAAATCAATCCTATTATTGAAATAGGAAGAAGAAACGTTGTGTTATCTGCCCAACAAAGCACTCTGAGGAGAACTTTATCAGATCCATCCAGTTCATCTTTCTTTCCCTCATCTATTATCCACAAGATGGCATCTAGTGGTGGCTCTGGTGGCATTGGAAGTTCTTCATCTTCTCATTTCTCATCGTTATCAGTGATTGTTAGCTTATATAGCCACCATATCCCTGTCCAATCTACCATAAATCCCACCAAGGTCATTAAAAAGTATGGGATTTTTCAGTTCAAAGAAGACGCCACAACCACACTGTGGCATGTGTCCTCTCCTCTTAACCTAGCACCTACTACTTGTCCACTTTCAAAATTTAAAGAACACCTTCCTAGGTTTTCAGGAAATAACATTGTCAGTACAAACAAACACTTGGTGGCATTTTCTAATGCTTGTCATAACATAGGGGCCAACGAAAATGATACTTGCATGCGCTTATTTGTCAATTCCTTGGAAGGAAAGATCACAACCGACTTCTTTGATATTCCTCCTAAGATTCTGTCTACTTGGGAGGAGTTATTATATTGGTTCTGATCCACTTATGGGAAATCTAAAAGCCAGACCGAGAAGTTAAGGGAATACAACAACATCACCTATAAGGATGGTGAGACCATCAAGTATTTCAACTTGCATTTCACCAAGTTATACAATCAAATCCCTGAACTCATCTGCCCTCAAAACCAAGCTGCTTTCATGCATTACTACAATGCATTGTCTTCTCCCTACTGTCATAGGCTTGAGGAAAAAACCATTGATAATCTCGGTTTTGCTCTGCATACTTTCTTAGAGTATGAGGAACAACTTGAAAGAACATGTCTTCCTTAGGGATAATTGGTTAAATAGACAAACATGACCACCCTCTTGTAGATAGTACAAGATATGAACAATCATATGATAGTGTTTGAGTGAAAGGGAACTGTCTCCCCTCTCACCCCTGGAGATTCATCCTCTTCTACACCCCCCTTTAGGAGTCCATTTGAAAATAATTTTCAGCCTAAAGCTATCTTGCCCTAGAGTTAGTGTAAATTTTGCAAGTAACACCATGAAGAAACCACCTGTGAGGTAAAAAGAGTGCCAAAGATAAAATATTTGGTAAAAGACCTGAAGCTACCATCATTGTCATAGATTTTGTTGATTCAGAGGATGTCATGGTCATCAATACTAGGAACAAAGCCTATGCTCCTAAGGGACAATTTGATCCTCCCCACAATTCTTCTAGCTCGAGCTCATCCTCACTTGCTGCTACTCTCTAGGTTCCTAAAGTTATTGAGAGTCAAAGAATCATTCCCCCTCTCCCCTCTTCCAAATATAATATCTTGAATCAGTTGGCCAACATCAAAGCATATGCGACCCTTCTAGACATGGTTGCTGTCCTTGAACAACAGATGCATATGAAACAATTCATGGAAGGAAAATCTTCCATTGTAGCCAATCTTTCCGAAGAGGTAAATGAAGAGGATTCTTCTGTAAATAAAGTAGGTGTACATAACTTTAGATACCCTGTAAAAAACGCCCCTTTTTATATTTCTGTAAAAATTATGGATAAGATTGCCCATTGTTGCCTCATTGATGGTGGTTGTGGCTCAAGTGTGATGTCAAAGATTATTATGGAAAGCTAGGCTTGTCTTGTACAAATGAAAACGCTAGAAGCATGCTCTCCTATAATAGTCTACAACAAAAGACCATAGGTGAGATTAAAGATGTGACTTTAGTTTTGTGCGCTCATCCTAAAATAAGGACAACCCTCAATATTCAGGTAATTGATATGCTAGTAAGCAATTACTCAATCATCTTAGGAATAGATTGGAAAGCCTCAACAGGTGGATACCTCTCACTAAATGGAGCACATTTATCCATTCCTCAGAATGAAAAAAACATTATAGTCCTTAGAGAAGGAAGGATATCACCTTACATAGAGAGTGTCCCATAGCATAACGTAAACTATATCAAAGAGGACCTAGGAGTGTATTCCATATTTGATGAGGAGGATAACATTCCCATGGAACAAATAGATCTAGATGATGGCATGTGGCACATGCACTTTGATGGTTCATGCTCTAATGAAGGTAATGGAGCTGACATTATCTTGCTTTCTCCTCTAGAAAAAATCCATGACTTTTCTTACCGATTGGAATTCGCTTGCACTAACAATGTCACTGAATTCGAAGTTTTGTTATTAGGCATTGAAAATGCTTATAATCTTGGATGTTGTCACCTTTTAGTTTTTGGGTATTCCAAACTTGTTGTGAATCTTGTGCGTAAAATTTACTCTCCTAGCAACAAGTTGATGAAATGATACACCCAAAATGTTTGGGCACTTATCTCGAACCTTTTATCTTTCAACATCACTCATTTTAAGAGGGAGTTACACTCAATGGCTTATCGATTAGCAGTTTTTGTAGCCTCCCATAATCAACAACTTCTACCACACCGACCTGATTGTACCTTTAAATACCTATACCGTCTGCATATCCATGACAATATAGAATCTTGGCAGGTCTTCCCTAATGATGAGAGCATTTGTGATTTTATTCAAAATGAACCTTTTAAGCCGAAGGAGATTATATCCATAGAAGATAACAAGATTCCTAAAGGCTTGAATCCTCTAGAGAGTTCATTTTCTTCGAGTGATGTAGGCAACAAGGAGAAACAAAAATAAGAAGAGTCGAGAAGGAAGGTGGGTGAAACCATCTCCTTGAACATTGGGACACCTGAGACTCCAAGGAATGTTAAAATAGGTGCCAAATGTTCAGATGAAGAAAAGGTGAAGTTTGCCAAGCTGCTTGGTGAATTTCAAGATGTTTTCGCTTGGTCTTATGAGGATCTTCATGGTTTTGATCCTGGTCTTATACAACATGCCATCCCCATTCAGTAAGGCGTAAAAATAGTCAGGCAAAAACAAAGACCTATCAACCCTGCGCTAGAAGCAACTATTCGAAAGGAGTTGGAAAAAATCTTGAAGGCTAGAATCATCTTTTCGGTCAAATATTCTGACTGGGTTTCAAATCTGGTTCCTGTTTAGAAAACAACTAGTCGGATCAGATTGTGCGTTGCTTTTTGAACATTAAATTGAGCTCGTATAAAATGTCACTTTCCTCTCCCTAACATGGAAATGATTTTGTAGCAAGTTGCAGGGTCACAAATGATGTCCTTACTTGATGATTTTTCTGGTTACAATCAAATCAAGGTAAAAAGGGTAGATAAATATAAAACCACCTTTATTACTCGTTGGGGTACCTTTTCTTATGAACCTATGCCTTTTGGATTATTTAATACAGGTGATACCTTTCAAAGAGCTATCCAATTAGCTTTTGAATATTTGACCGGTAAGATCATTCAGATCTACCTTGATGACTTAACAATTTACTCTAAAATTCGATTAGATCATTTTGGTCATCTGAGAAAAGTTCCCACGCGATGTAGGAAATTTGGCATTTCTCTAAATCCTTCCAAGTCCATTTTTGGTGTTACAAAGGGAAAGCTCCTTGGACACATCGTCTCTAATTCAGGAATAAGCATTGATCCTGAAATGATTGCTGCTATCCTTAATATTCCTGCTCCCACTTCCAAGAAATAAGTTCAAGCCTTTATGTGTTGGATTACTGAGAGGGGGGGGGTGAATCAGTAATAGCATAATTATAATCCTTTTTCTTCAAATGTTATATCAATATAGAATTATTATCCAATAACGAGAAGTAAGAAATAAACAATCACACACATACACAACACACTAGTGTTTTACGTGGAAACCCAAATCAGGAGAAAACCACATAATGATTTTTCTTATATGTCTTGAAGAATTACATTCATTGGAAGCACCAACTTCCTTTGTTTTCCAGCTACAACTGGAAGACTACTCCAAACCCCTTGTTTCCCAGGATACAACCTGAGGGAAGCTCCAACTTCCCAATTCTCTGGCTACAACTAGAAGGAGGATACAACCCCCTATGTTCTCCGACTATAACCAGAAGGTGGCTACAACCACCTGTCCTTGCCTCATCTTGCCACCCTGAAGTAGAAGTAGAATGATGGAACCACTGTCACACTATCACTGTGATATATATCACTATAAACCTGTACCAATAAATATAGACCATGCATCAACCTGTACCATAAACAAGTGCATCAACCATGTACCTACTTGTATCAAACAACTTGTAATCAACCTGTACTATAAAAAAGTACATCCAACCATGTACCAAGTATGTACCAATCATGTGTCAACTACTCATCAACTATGACTCATCAATATGTACCAACATCATCAACTATAGACCTCATGTATGTGACAACTCATCAACTACTTGTCTCAACCATGTACTCAACATGTACCTCAACCAAAATCCCTCATCAATTTCATCATCCAAATCTGTTTTGTAGCTCTATAATATATCTGGTGTATATGATCACATTCTTGCAAACCTTCCTTAACTTTAACAACAAGAGACTAGCATTTTCATCAAACTTTTCTTTAGTCTCACATGCCTAGTTTTGGATTAGTTAACAACCCTAACTTGAAATAATCATAAATTTGAACCTGTAATGTATAAAGATATGAAACTGATGCAAAATTTTCTTCATTGTGTTTTATGCAATTAGTCCAGGTGTCACTACTTGGAATCTCTCAGAAAAGGAGTTATTGCAAAAATGACATACCTTGCTGAATTCTGGATTATTCTAGAGAGCGACCTTGTAGAGTGTGCCCCACATGAAATATTCATTTAATTGATCTAAAATTGTTACAAAACATACTACAAACTGTACCCTAACCAACACATTTTGTCTCACTGAATTTGGATCTGTTATGAAGAAGTTATGACATTTTTACCCGAAACACCTGTTTTTGACTAGTTTCAGGACTAGCCACAAACCCTATTTTTCACGGAGTGTAACTTCCAAAATACAATGACTCACAAGAGAAATTTTTTACCACAGATACTTGGGTATGTTTTCTTAATGGAATAGAAATTTCATGGTATGAATCATTATAGAAAAAACTTTATAGCTAAAATGGTGAGATGACCTATAAATAACATACCTTAGAAAGCACCATCAAAAGAATTTATCCTTCCTTGCATTTTGGACTTATTTTCTTCACCTTCCCTCAGAAATTTGGCTCAAATATCCTTTGTTACCTCAGACACCTATAGATATTCAATATTCTCAGGTGTAATTAAAATGAGAGAGCCTTGCCTCTTATTTATACTCTCCAAGTAGCTTCCTTAAAAACATCTTCTAGGTCGCTTGGCCCACTTTCCTTATTTTAGGGTTAATTTATCCATTAAATTTACTATTGAAATAATTTATTTTGTATTCACTTTGAATTATAATACACTCATCACTTCACTTTATTATTTACCTTTTAAAATCTCTTAAACCACTTTTACTACTTTGACCTTTTGGGGCTTCTAGATGACATATGAGGGTCCTCCAA
>ML804718.1:204838-222479 GCA_009831015.1 Picea engelmannii
TTAATATAAATTTGTTTTTAAAATGTTTTTGTTTGTTTGTTTTGTTTTGTTTTTTTTTTCAATTCTTTTTGTTCTCTTATTTTTTTTAGTTTTTAATTGATTAAAAAAATGAATTATATATTTTTGGTAAATATTTAAAAATAGTGTTATTTAATTACAATTATTTTCTATGTATTGAAGTAAAGGTAAAACAATGTGTTAAAAATGATATTTTCCACTATATTTAAAAAGTATGAAACCATAATTTAATTAAGGACACATAATTACATGAAAAATCTTAATTTGAAATAACTAAATGGTGTACAACATTTTTAACATTGGATTGAGAATGAAAATATGATTAAAAACACCACTGAATAAAAAAAGAAAAAGAAAAAAAAAGGTTTGAAAATAGATGAAAAAACACCGTTGAGAAAAAAGTAAAAAATAAAAAATTTGAACAATTTGAAAATAACTGAAAAAAACAAGCATTTAAAAACAAAAAAAGTGGAAACCTTATGTATCAGAAAATTTAAAATATCAAAAAACCACCTAAAAAGGGAGGGGGGTGCTACTGGTAGCATTATTTTTAAAAAGGGAGGGGGGTGCTACTGGTAGCATTATTTTTAAAAAGGGAGGGGGGTGCTACTGGTGCTATTAGTACCTTTTGAACAATTTCAAATTCTTTAATTTCTTCTCCCTTACTGTTTCATCGACTCGTAAGAAGTAAGCTACAATATTCTCATCTTCCTTCATCTTTAGTTGTTCGAACTGATCTCTGTAAGTTTGAAGCTTTGTTGCTTTGACTTTTTAATCTTCTCCATAAATATTTTGAAGCTTGTCCCAAATCTCTTTAGTGGATTTACAATGTATAACTTTGGTGTATACCGATTCACAAATACCATTTAGAAGTGCATTTGTGGCTTTGGAATTATTTTGACTGAGTTTTATTGCTCTTTCATTTGTCGGCAAAACTATTGGTTCTTTGTATCCATCTACAACTGATTGCCAAATTTCAAATCCCCGTGCTTGTATATATGTTTTCATCCTTCTCCAAAATGCATACTTCTTTCCATCAAACTGTGGTATTCCATTTTTATACATGTTATTGCTCTCCATGATCTGCCTTTCAGTGGTTAAACTGATTTCTAAAGGAACCTTCTCTGATACCAATTGTTGGATTACTGAGAGGGGGGTGAATAAGTAATAGAACAATTTAATCCCTTTTCACCATAAAATTCAAGTGTTATATCAATGTAGCATTATCATCCAATAGTTGCAGAGTAAATAAAAAATGAACAAATGAGCAATCATTATAGGGTAAAATCATGAAGACGGGTAACACTTTTGCTTGTTTCATGAGAAAAAAAACTATATTTTCACAAGTTCTTCAATTTGCGGCATACAAAAGTATTTTTTTTATTTAGAATTTCACTTTATAGTAAAAATAAAACCTGTGAAGAATTGTTTTATCTTTCCAATGACTATTTTTCCAATTTTGTTTATGAAGATTTGATATGTCAATTTGACAATTGTTTAACCGTATGTTCCTTAAATATGAAAGGAATGATAATGAGTTATTTTTTCCCACAACAATGTATCTATTATCAAACTTATGTTTTCAAGAAATGAAATATACTACAACAATTGACAAAGACTCTATTTTATTATGATTATAATTTTGAATCTAACAGATGAATATTATAATTTCTATATTTTTTTGAAGTTGACCAAGCTGAAAACGTTGCAGATTTTAAACACATGTTTTCCCACACCTTGAATCTATCTTAATTTTTACTTAAAAGTAAAATCTAAATATACCCTTTTTAAAATAACAATTTAAGGATTATGAATATATTTTTTTCTAAATTTTTCACTGTATATTTTTAGAGATATGGATATTTCATTTCACCGAATCATAATGTTTGCTGAAAATATTATGTAGTGATTTAAAAAAAAAATCAAATAAAATTAGATAAAAATAATGAAAATGAAAGCAAATTTAGAAATTGAAAGTATATTCAATTTTGCAAATGCTGGTGTCATTTTTGAAACCAAATTCTGAGTATTTGCAGGAGTTCGCAACCTCCGAAGTTCATGTAAGCTTGGGGGAATTCTCTAGTTTTTGAGTACAGTCCCAATTTTTAGTTTTCGACCGAAATAATATTTCGACCGAAACAATACTCTTTCGGACGAAAAATGAAATTCTAATGGAAACCGTAAAAACTAAACGGTTTCCAAGGTTTTCGGCCGAAAAAAACCTTGTTTTGACCGAAAGATTGTTGAGCGAATTCCGTCGGTCGGAAAAAATGAAAAGACACGTCGTATCATTTCATTTCGCGTCAAATAGTATAAATATGCTTTCTACCGAACACATTTAACACAATTCATCGGATGGACGGACATATATGAGCTCAGGGATAGGGATTTCAAATCATTTCTATTACTGATTGCAGTTGTATTATTTTCTCTCTTTATTTCTTCCCTTTGTTCCATAGGTTTAATCAGAGGATCAATATTGATACATGATGGTTTTCTAGAGCACCTAAACAAAGTTTCAAATCATATTTTTGGTTTTTTTTGAATAAGGTAATTGACATTTATTCATTTTTTAATTGGAATAACAATTTATATGTTGAAAGATAAATGTTGAGCATTTTTTCAAGGTGAAGTCTTTGTTGAACATATATTTTACAGATAAATATATAAGTCATGGGAAACAAAAGTTTGCGTAAGAAAAAATTTGATCACACTCGAGATGATACTCACCAAAATGAACAAAGGAAAGAGTATTATTGGAGAAAGAAATGAGAACGTGCAAATATTGAAGAAAGAAACGATGATAATGTAAATAGATATTTTCAACAAGAAGAAGTCCAACTAGGTATGCATGCACATATTGTCTATATTAAAAATATAGAATTCAAATTTAAAATATTGTTTAATATAATTGATTTTAATTACAATTTGATGTTTTTCAAAAAACATAAATAGATTTGTCTCATAATGTCGAAGAAGACGTTGAAACAGAAATTGAAGCAGAAGACGAATCACCTATATGTATGTACATAAATTTAGATAATACAATATGCACACTTGTATATACAGTTTAGTGAATGTATGTTCGGGTTTGTTTTTTATTATAAACTTTAATTTGAAATATGCAGGAGAATCTATCAATATTGATGATGAAATATTAGAAAATGTTGATACTGACAAATTTGGGAAGAAAAAAGATAAGCATTATATAAGATATCGAAATAAGAATATGTATAATACTTTGTTCAAAGATGAATCAGTAATAGTACAAGCTCAAATTTTACTCTGTATATTGAAGTTAAGAAATTTAAAAGAAGCTACATCATTATTGGGTATTCAAAAGTCGACAAAGGATACAAAGGTGAAACATAATATCTTTGACAATATAGCTAGTGTATTAAAAGCTTTTGGAAAATCTCGAAAAAAAGATGTCAGTGTTGCACGTAGAGTGATACAAATGACAATTGTTTCATCTAGGAATATAAAATATGTTTGACATGAGACATGGAAAAAACAATGGGAACGTCAAGAAAAACATTGCACAAACATAGAAAATTTTGATTGCAAATAGATGCAAATGATGAACTGGCTTGTTGTATAGTGATTTCTAGACAACCCTACAAAGATAGACTTGCAGAAAATGTTAAAGAATTGGCATGTAATTGTTGGTTGGAATAATCTCGTGTTTCACCACATACAAGAGATGTGTTGCGACGAATAATAGCATGAAAACAATATGAAGAACATCCAAAACATATATTTCCAATCACACAAATAGAATTGTTCAATAAGTTCAAAGAAGAGCACAAAGAAGTTAAAATTTCCATCAATACATTTGTGCAACAAAAACCATGGTTTGTTAGACCCATCACTGTTCATGACACTTGTTGTTGTCATTATCATGTGGAATTTGAGTTGTATTAYGACACTTGTTTGGATTTTGGTAAAACTTAATGGCCAAGTTCACCTCCTCCTTCCACATTCCATGCTTTTATATTTGAAATTCTATGTGAAAGAGAAGATGATGATTTATTTTACAAACAAAAATGTGTTGGTGGAAAGAAATGTGATCATTATAAAAATCTAAGTTTGTTTCATTCAAAGTATCATATTGATATGAATGATCATAGCAGTCAATTGGAAGACATATGAATATATCAAGAGCACAACTCCACATTCTTCAAATGTTATTTCCAAAAGGATTGATTTGAAGGTAGATAAAGTATCTGTGATAGATTTCTTGAAGAATTTTGAGGAGTAGATTTATAAATACACCAAACCTTCACATAGAGCTCAATGGAAAGACCTAAAATTCAAGCAATCCCATGAAGTGTTTCCACCAGAGACAATTTTTTTTATAGTTGATTTTGCAGAGAATTACACATTCACTGCAAAAAAATAAATACTGAGTGAACATTATCATTCTGATCAAGTCACGATATTTGTCCACGTTCTCTATAGACATGCTCAACTAAGTTTTGATAACATAGAAAGCAACAACGAAAATCGACATGCTATTAAAGAATATCACTTTTATATAAGTGATGATCGAGCACACGACACAGATTATGTACAACATTGTTTTGATAAATTTTATGATTCATTGAAAGAATGCGAAATCAGATTCAATCGACATTGGATATGGTCAGATGGGTGTGTGGGTCAGTTCAAATCTTCACGATCATTCTATTGGTTATGTTGTCTTCATAAAAAAATAAACATTACACATTGTTGGAATTTTTTTGAGACTGGACATGGAAAAGGAGAGCACGACGGTGCAGGGGAATGTGTAAAACGTGCACTTCAAAGGTATCATATGAACCCTCATGCTGATCGATTTGAATCCACTAAACACATTGTTGAATGGTGCAAAATGGCACTAATCCATGAATATAATCCATCAAGGGATGTGCGCAGGTGTGTCTATATATAAATGTTACACATGTACACATGATATTTTTATTTGAACATGTTCAAATTTATATTCAATCTTCAATTATTTTCTTGAGAGATTTCAAGTTAACAAGTTCTTGTCTTGTGCATGTTTTTTTGGTATGTTGGAATCCAATATGTAAATAAATCAATCTCATATGACTCCAGTACAATACCCGAGACACGTAAAATACATTCAGTTAAAACAAAATGTTATCAAAATGTGTTTGCATTTGATAGAATAAATGAGTCTTATTTTTGTTCAGTTTGCATAGAGGACACATAATCCATAGATATTTGTGAAAACGAAAATGTAGAATATGTTAAAGCTTGGAGACATACTAAACTTAATGTAAAACAGAAAATGGAACTTGCAAGATCAGAGGAGATGGAATAAAATGAAACTATAGTGTCAGTTGATGGCGATAGAGTTTCTGATCTTGTTAGAGAAGGTAATGTTTATGTTGAAATTTTTTCAAATAACTTGTAGATGTACTTGTGTGATAATCTAGCACGAACTATTTGTTGTCCAATATATCCAATTATTTGCAGGAGATGTCTTTGCCATGGTTGCACCTATAGACAACACTGGAAACTTAAAATATTATTTGATGCGATGCACAGAACAAAAGATGAGGCTATTAAAAGATTTTGATGATAACGGTTTTATATATGAAAGAATATCCATTGTATTGAAATTTTTTTTTTCAAGAAACCCATCAAAATGATACTCATGTTCACTTTCAAGACTACTAGTCAGATGTCACAAGTTTTCAATATAGTCATTTGGTATGTGCAATGCGCATAAAGTTAATAGAAGTTCAATAAATAAAAAAAAGTTAGAAAATGGAAAATGTCCAAAGTTAATCATGAACAAATAATTGAAGATGGAATACCATTACGATGTTTTTAAACAAGTGGCACATGTAACAACCCTGGTTAAATAAATGCATAGGGATGATTAATTATAATTAAATTGATAATCTGACTGTCCTAATATGTTTAGTTAAACAATAATTATTTCTTAATAATATTAATTAGTTAATTATTTATTAATTACTTGTTTACATCTGTCAATGATTAATTAATTAATTAATTGACTCATTAATTAATTGAGTAATGAATTAAAGGGGTTAATAATTTTTATTTTATTTAATTAAATACTTACGTATGAAGGGGGGGAAAGAAACATTAAATGGAGGGGATAAGATAATAAATAAGGGGATAAGATAATAAATAAGAGGATAAGGTAATAAAGGAGGAGATAAGGAAATTAATCGGGGGGAAGAGAGTCAGTGAAGGGGAAGACATGACGGGGAAAGAGTCTGATGGGAATGCATTATGAGAATAGGGGGAAGGAAGAATTATGGGGGAGGAGAGACTGTAGTTCTGGTTTGGATTTTCTGGTTCTGTTGTTGGGTTCTGCGGTTTTGGGGAACCATTTCAGGGGGGCACCGAGTTGCTGGGGGGTTTTGGGCACGGGGGCCAGGATTTGTTTCGGTTTCCTGGAGCTAGGGAGTCAGACAGGCTGCTCCTAGCTGGCTGGGAGGTTAGTTGGTTTGGGCAAAGTTGGTCAGTGCATCAGGCTAGGCAAGGCAACAGGGAAAGGACAACCATATTGATGAGAATTAGCATCATAAGTAGGTATTTTATTTATGAATTGTTGAGTTATTTTCATGCTGTAGATAAATGTTAAATTATGCTGAAATATTATATGCTTATTTGAAGCTCAATGAATTATTTACGGACTCAAAGAATTCTATGTTTGAAATTAAAATTCCTATGTTAGAAATGTTACGTGTAGTTGTATGGATATTTTTTTTAGGCTTGTTTATTTTTTGGTCCCTACACATGGTATCAGAGCCTTGTTCACAATCTGGAGCCTTAAGGGCCTACCCACCTACCCACCTAACGACCACCTTTGAGTTCATTTTCAATTACAGACAGATACAAAAAATGGATATGACAAAGGTAATTCTTATGACCCTAGCACGTCTAATTTGAACTTAGAGGAAAGTGGCCATCCCTTGCATTCAATAGAAAGTAAATATCAGAAAACTGAGGTTTCCACTGATGTGTCTAAATCAAATTTAGAGTAAAGGGGAAAGCCCTTGCATTCAATAGATAATAGATTTAAAAAAAAAACCCTGAAATTTCCAATAAATTTTGGTCATCGACTGGGTAATTGAGGATTAGTTTGAGCATGAAGAAGTCCACATTCTAGGATTTTTTTTGGTGATCCTTCAGCATTTTCCGCTTCAAATCCTACTTCATTTTCACTTTTATCTTGGTCTCCGGATTTTTCTTCATTGCTTATAAGTGTAAAGATGAGTCTGAAACCCTAGATCTTCCCTTGCTGCTGTTGTCGCCGCATCTCAAGTTTTTCCTAGTCCCCATGCCATAGCGATAAAGAACAAGAAGGTGAATATTATAAATCAAAAGAGTCTTGACTTGGCTGGCTCGACATAGTCTAGTTCAAAAGTTGGAGCAATTTCGGAAGAAGAGGAAAAGGAGGAGAGTAAGGCTGGTTCCGATGTGGGAGTTTCTGAAGAACTGTTTCAATTGGAGGAGAATTCAACTAGTATTCCATATGATTCCAGTTTTATTAAACCTGAAAAGGAAATGGAAAAAGGGACTTATACTTTTATGGAAAAGAATATCAGATCCCCTACCGAGATTAGATCTTGAATAATTTATTTCTCAAACAAAGACAATGACGAGAAAACGACAAAGAAATAATAATAAGTGGGGAGAATGAAGAAGTAGAGGGACACAATGATACTAGTATAGGAGGAGTGCAAGGCAATGAAGTGTTGCAGATTGTGCAGAACTATGGCAAAAATAGTAGAGCATATGACTGTGAAAAATGTCCACCATTGGTGGATTCCGATGCTAATACTTATGTAGAAACTCAGAACTCTGAATCTAGTAAAATTTCATCATATGGTGATCATAATATATCACAATTAGGCATTGGAGAAGAAACGAGAAATGTTGGTATTCAATTTCCACAACCAATAGAGACGGTTACTCAAGAAAATCATGTCAATGTAATTGAAGTAATTCATAAAAATAAAAATGAAAGGACCGTTGATGATGTTGTCGATGAAAAAGGAGGAAAAATGGAACATGGCCAACCTAGAAGGAAACTGGCAAAAAGGCTCGAGATTCTCTTAATCCATTGGACTTGGCAGAAGAACTTGAAAAGAGAGATGCATCTTCTATATTGCACTAGGAAGAGGGAGATGCAACACAACCGATGAGACTAGAGGGTATCCATCGAGGACCTCCAACAATAGGTCATTTACAAATTGATTCCATGAGCTATCTTTCATAGGCACCTAACTTTCTCCATCCGCATCCTCTAGCAATACCTGATAGAACACTTTGGATGTCATCCATCACTGTTGAGGATGAAAACAACGACATCATGATGGAAACATAATCTACTACCTCTCCTTTGTTTCTATAAGCATAACCCAAGACATTTCGAATATAGAATAAAATAGATCCTATCATAAGGGCCTCCACGACTGACATACAAAGTGTGAAATGCAATGAAAAACGTGCAACACGTGAGCATCCAACCCCTAGTTCATTGGAAACTCGTGTACTTATGAAATCACCCAGGCCTAACGGAATCATATATGCAAGAGAAGCAATGCTAATGCAAATGGAGAGAACCAACGTCTAAAGTTATGGCTTAAGCAACAAACCGGAGAGGAGAATAAGAATTTCAAAAGACCAATACTCTAAGCAGAGCATCACTGCAGATGGAATAGAAAGCTTAAGAAAGTTATAAATATCAAATAAATCAAGTCAAAGCCAACACAAAAATGACAAACCCTACAGCCCAGCCAACTAGCTAGGAGGCTGTGTGCACCACACAACCCGAACACAACGCCCAACCACGGCCGAGGAGCCGTGCCTGCACAAACACAAAACAATTTTTTTTTTTAATAAACAAAAAAAAACCTAGCGCACTAGTGCTAAGTACCAAACCGAACCTGCAAGGGGAAACCTATGAGATAAACTATATTTTCATTCTAAGCCAAGTCACGAACAAACACTCAAAGCCCAGCATTGAGTTCCTTACCTCTCACGACACCTCACGGCTGCGTTGTGCATCCACGACCTAAACACCATGTGCAAGACAAGGGAGAAGCCGACAACGGGCATCCTTTGCAAACCAACGCCCATGGACCAAAGCTGTTCAGTACAAATCCACCTACACAATGCGACCTGCAACCTGCAATCGCATACAAGCAATCGCTTGACAAACGAGGAGGAGAAACCTTAAGAGAAGGCCATGGCGGCCGACCGCGTAACTAGAACCTCGCAAGAAGAAATAATAAGGAAAAGAGGAATTAGGGTTAAGAAATAGATTAGGGTTTAGGTATGAATGGCTGGAGGAAATGAGGGCGACATGTGGGTGACACGTGGGCTTCATGTGTGCCTGCCCTTTGTTATAAAAAAAATTGTTGTTTTAATTTTTTTTTTTTTATTATTGATCATCGTAAATTAATTATAAATATTAATTGTTAATTTGTTTATATTTAAAAAAAAAAAATATTAATAAATAAGGTTAAAATTTTTTTTTGAAATGTTTTGGAGTCTATGGGTTTTGAACCCATGACCACCCACCAAGCCCAAGCCTTAATAAATGACCAAACACCAATGCACCACACATATCACTTTTACAAATAAATTCACATATAAATAGTTTAATTATCAATAGTAGCAAAGTACTATCCTAAAGAATAATCTCCGATTATCCAAGCGCCAAGCTCACAAGACCATACACACAACTCATCGAGCCAAGCGCCAAGTCCCTCCACTCCATTCCACCAGTCAAATTCAAACACTAAGCTTCAATGCATCACCTCAGGCTCACTACATCATATGACCACAAGTCAGGAAGCAATACATAACCACAATGCACAAGTGCTAAGTTCCAATGCCGAAAGCCACTCTACAATCCTTAAAGACTCACACCTGCAGCCAATGAGACACACAATTCAACGCATATGTACAATGCACCAAGGAGAGACCATGAGTCAAACATCGAAGGATATTTAGTTGTAAGTGAAAAGTTTAAAGGACTTAAACTAGGACAAGCGGGAAGGAGGTGGCATACACACTAAAAAAGAAAGCTAGAGGAATTGGCGAGTATGGCGCAAGGCTAACATAGCTACCGGGAAAGGGAGTCAATAGTTTTCTTAGGTGAAGAAATCAAGCTTAGATGCTTTATCCCTAACCTAGCCAATCCCCTAAAGAGAGTAACATCTGTTTACAGACAAGTAAAAAAAAACTTACGCCTAACCCTGTTTTCTAGTTAAGTTGCGCAAATGAGAAACTACCTTGAACTCACCCTGACAACTTTGGTTGATGCAGGTTAAATCATACAGTATGGTTAGGACTCAAGGGAATCAAGGCAGGGGAGCATTGTCATAGGCACCGCCAACACTGCCAGTGCCACCACCACCATCACCGGAACTAACTCTCATACTGTGCTCATTGGAGGCTATAAATGAAACTTTAAAGGGGCGAAAACCAGTAGGGACTGAGGTGGAACCCCCACCATCTGGAACAGGTAATCCAGAAGCATCGATGGATTCAGGGGAAGGACCTCCACCTAAATACATCACTCAATAATTGCAGAAGATCAAACTTTTGGAGTTTGCCGGGGGTCACGCCAGTGAACGCGTAGAAGCATGGTTGGAAGGCATGACAAGGTGTTTTGCCTTAAGGGACTATGCATCCAACTCAAAGGTGAAGATAAACATTTTTCAGTTAAGAGACAGTGCCTTGAATTGGTGGGGCAACCTGGAAAGACAACTGCATCTTACCCTAGACACAGTATCTTGGGAGCTTTTCGAGGAGAGGTTCCGAAGGAAATATCTACCAATTTATTATGAGGAACAACAGGTAGGGGCATTTCATGCCTTAGTACAGGGAAACTGAACTGTAGAAGAATATGAGATCAGATTTATGGAATTGGTCAAATATGTTTCGTATATGGATAATGACCAACGACAGGAAGAGCACTTCGTCTATGGATTGAGCCCTAAAATAAGAGCTATGGTGTGGATGTGTAAACCGTCTTCGGTAGCGGAAGATGTGGAAAATGTGCGTTATGCGGAGGAAAACATGAACTTAACTAGGGGTACAAGACCGACATTTTTGCATCATCCTGGATGCGTCTGGAAGACCCCTAAGACATTTCCTAGGGGAGGGGGCTCAAGGCCACCTCGATATGGTAACAGATTCGCACCAAGGACAGTAACCGCAGGGATTTCAATGGTAGCAAGTGCAACATCTCGTTCTTCACCAATGACACAGATAGGTCCATGACCATCTCAGGGAATAGTTAGTAGGGGCAGGGGTTTCAGAGGAAGGAAATCATTTCAGAGAAAGTCACATAACAGTGCATAGGTTCAATCTCGTGTTACCTGTTGGGGGTGTGGAGGACCCCATTACCAGTGTGACTATCCAGAATTACAATCAGGATTCACGCATAGAGAAGGAAAGGCATCGATGGGAAGAGCAAGTAGCAGCCACCAGATTTACGCAATGGTTAATAATCGCCAGGATGAACATCAATCCATGGTGGTGGAGTCATCAGGTACACTAAATCATATCGATGTTAAGATTTTATTTAATTCTGTTGCGACAGATAGTTTCATTTCACCATCTGCATTAGAAAAGAGTGGGTTGGCAGCCTACGAGCACTATGACTTTAAACAAGTCGAGATGGCTTCAGGGGAAAAACAATCGGTATGACCTAGTGTTGATAATTGTATAGTAAACCTAGGAGTGTGTACTACCAGGTTGAATGTATACATCACTTCTCTTAGAGCTACGACCTAATCATTGGAATGGATTATGTTATCACTCCAAGAAACTCCTTAGGGTTGTAAGCTAAGGATGCTTGGTAAATTAAGAAAATAATTTGTAGGTATACTTGGAACAATGGGATCCTCAATGATTAATGTAATAGACAACTCATAATACATACAAAATAAACAGTGCTTTCAGAAAACAATAATCATATCAAGTATTTTGAAAGGAGAGGATGAAGAACACTAATCTTGATTGTCAAATACAACTGGTGTAGGTATTAATGCGAGATAGAAATAAATCCTTCACTTCAAGTCTATGAGCTCAATAAAGAGATGACAGTCTTCATAAGCTAAGATAAACTGAAATAAAGTACAGAAAAGGAAACATGAATATTTCTGATATTGAAAGTGAAAGGATATTGTAATTTTATTATTCCATAAGAGTCTATACAGTAGCACAAAATATATTCCCAGTTTGAACCCCTGTCTCTTAGAAAAGCTAGGCATTTATAGCCTTTTACAATCAGTTTTTAAGATCCTGAAAACTTGGATCTGTATCTAAAAATAACAAATCAAATTAACTAAGACAATCGATAACAAAGGCTAGTGGCTAGGCTAGCATTTGAATTGTCTTCTATATCAAAATTTGACATCTGTACTTCATCAGCTTCTGAAATATGTTGTGTCATGAAAAAGGTAGAGGCACCTGTCTTTGTAGCTGGATTTCTTATATTACTCATAGTCAAAACTTTAGGAGACCGATTTCGCGTATGGTTTTCAAAATCTCCACGAATCTCTGATGCTTAGTATTTTCTGACTAAGTAGTTAACCCTTTAATACTCTGGAACCTCTTTAAATCCTTTGAAAATCGCCCTACTCCATCTTTATCTTTCAAAAATTCTTTTTGTGCTTTCACCAGCTAACTTGCCTTATGATTCGTTGGTTAGCTAGTGAAAGCTCCGCCTTTCACTAGCTAACTGGTCATAAATTTACCCTTTGCGTTGGTGAAAGCTCTGCCTTGGCCCAAAAGGAACTTTCACCTCCAAAACTGTTGTTCTATAAAAAACTTAGCGTGTCTCTTCTTTATCTCCTTTCATATTCACAACAACCTGGGCTAGCACTTGTAGATCTGGGTGTGACTTCTGTTTTTTCTTCAATTTTCTAATCTTCCTCTTAAGGCGTTTTTCTAACCACCATAGACTGTTATAATCTTTGGTGATTTTCTTCTTTATCTTCTTGTCCTTGAAACTTTCACGAGCCAAATTTTCAAATGCAACATTTGTTTCTGCGAAATTATCAGATAGAGTTTTGTATCTCTCCTTAATTACCCTTTCTAAAACCTCCCGTTGAGCAATCACTTCTTTAAGTTGCTTGATTTTCTGTGTTTTCTTTGACTTTGTGCTCTTTGATGTTTCACCTTCATTAGTGTGAGTAAAAGTCTCACAATCCTGTGCAAATTCCATGGAATGTTCAATGCTTTTAATGGCTGGACTTTCATCTTCTTGCTCTGGCTCTGTTTCTGAGTCCGTGTATGGTAGATTTAAAATATTTGTTTTCTTTTCTGTAGGCTTCTCTATAGTAGTTTCAAAATCTAACCTTTTCTTTGACCTGTGAGACTTTAAACATAAATCCTATCTTCTGGTGGTCCTGGAAGAGTTCTCCTCTTCCTCGAGCTGCTTTGAGGAGTTAATTTCCTTTTTCCAGCCCTCTTCTGCTCATTCATGGGATGAGTTTGGGTTTCGAAGCCTTCCCAAAAAAGAAAATGTTGCCAAGTCCTTCCTCTTTGTATTAGATCCTCCAGGATTATCAATTTGATTAGGCCAAAATGACAAAGATTGTTTTTCATACTTAGACGTTCAAATCTAATCTTTTTACAGACTTTAGTTAAGCTTTTGTGCAAGAAGAAAGGTAAATTTAGAAGAGTTTTCCCTGTAAAATGGTCTAAGAGCTTGAAATGGTATAGCATCAGCTTGTCATACCTGCCTTCTGAGGTTATGTAGAGTTGGATGCCCTTGAACAAGTCCTGCCACTCATCCTCCAAATGAGAAACTGGCATGCTTTTCTTCCATGCATCATTTCTGAATTCTTCCTTAAGATATGCTATGAAATTGAGGTTCTTGGTTGCTGTTGTTTTGAACCAACTCTGGCCTGATCTAGGTAAGATGGTCGCTGTAGCAATGGAGGCTTCATCAAATATGATTTCTAAAGACCCGACACAGGATTTATTTCCATCGTATGATTTAGAAAACACTTCAGCTGTTGTTTGGTGATAGTCGTTCTATAACTTCTCAACATATCCCATGCAACCTGTGTCTGAGAAGTGTTTTTGCACCTCTGGATGCGCTTGTAGAAAGGACAGACTGTCTAATTCTTTCCTTAACAATGAACCACTTCGTCTCCTTTCCATATGCAATTCGAACCCTAGACAATTTTACACACAAAAACACTATAATCTGCTGTTTGAGCTGAGGTTTGGCGCTGGTGAAAACTCTCGGCACTGTCTTTCAAAAATGAAAACATATCATATGCATGTGGATGATGCGTGTTGGGGATATGAGGCATCAATTTGATGTCACCAACCGAGTAGTACCGCTCCTTTACCTATGATGATGGATTTGAATTCGCCATCTCCAGTGCCATTATCTCATGAAGCATGCATTTCTGAACACGATTCGCTTTGAAATCCGATTTAGACATGAAAAACTGAATATTCATCATTATCCAATTTCACCAGTGCCTTATAATGATTACGTGATGTGTGTTGGGCATGTCATCTTTTGATTTTTGAAAACGTGGAGAAAACACACATATTCCATGCTTTCACCAACTAACAGTCCGTGGGGAAATGCTCCTTAACTGTTGAAAATCGCCGCTTTCACCAGCTAATCATCAACTTTGAAACACGCGTTAGTTGTTGAAAGTCTTTTCATGAAATTTTAAAGAAAATACCTTTATGGATCGTCTTATTTCTAAAATATGAATTAAAAACCTAAATTTTGCCACTAGAAGAACTTAAAACAAAATGGAGAAAACTACCAATAACCATGCTATCAACCACAAAATGAAACCATAGTGACTGATTCATTTTGGGAGCTAACAAATTGGTTAGAAGCTCATCGATCTTTGGTAGATTGTTTCACAAAAAAGGTGCTCTGTGTAGATGATGAAGGAAGGCCAGTAGAGATCTAGGGTGTACAAAGAAAAGTGTCATTACTCTTTATCTCAACTATGAAGGTTAAACGATGCTTGAGGCAAGGGTGTCGACTGTATGTAGTGGAAGCAGTGAATGAAAGGAAGGGACCCTCATTAGATCAGTACCCAACATTGTCAGAATTTAAGGATGTTTTTTTGAACGGGTTATTAGGGTTACCTCCTGAGAGGGAGCTTGATTTTACTATTGAGCTAAAACCTGGCGCATAACCAATTTCCAAGACTCTGTATTGGATGATAGTGCCAGAGCTTTGTGAATTTCAAATACAGTTGAAAGAGTTACTAGACTTAGGGCTAATAAGGCCTAGTGTTTCACCTTGGGGTGCACCAGTAATTTTTGTAAAGAAGAAGGATGGATCCTTACGACTGTGTATAGACTATAGGGACTTGAATCGTGCTATAGTGAAAAATAGGTACCCAATGCTGCGAATAGATGACCTCTTCGATCAGATGAAAGGAGCATCGGTATTCTCAATGACCGATTTGTGATCAGGGTATCATCAGTTAAGGATTAAGGAAGGCGATATCCCCAAAACTGCCTTTCGAACTCGGTTTGGACATTACGAGTTTGTCGTAGTACCTTTTGGATTGACCAATGCTCCAGCAGTATTCATGAGCCTCATGAATGGTGTATTCTGGAAGTACTTAGATCGATTTGTACAAGTCTTTCTAGATGACATCCTCATCTATTCCAAGAATGAAAGAGAACATGAGGAACACTTACGAGTGGTGTTGTCTTGCCTTAGAGAGAACAAATTGTATGGGAAGTTGTCGAAGTGTTCCTTCTTCTAGAAATAAATCCACTATTTAGGTCATATCATCTCTGGCGAAGGAATCTCTGTGGACATAGAAAAGGTAAAGACCATTGTGGGGTGGCCAGTGCCGAAAAATGCCCATGAGGTGAGAAGCTTCATGGGGCTAGTAGGTTATTATCGGAGATTTGTGGAAGGATTCTCCAAAATAGCGAAACCCATCACCACTTTGTAGTGTAAGGGGGTTAGGTATGAATGGACAGAAGAATGTGATAGTGCATTCATTGAGCTTAAGAGGTTACTAACTAGTGCGCCAATTCTACGAGTGCCAGATATGGAAAAGGACTTCACAGTCTGCACGGACGCCTCAAAGCAAGGGTTGGGGGCCATGCTAATGCAGAATGGAGGAGTGATAGCTTATGCGTCAAGGAAGTTGAAGAAACATGAAGAGCTATACGTGACTCATGATTTACAGTTGGCAGCTGTAATGCTAGCTCTGAAACTTTGGAGGCACTATCTTGTGGGGCGAAACTTTGAGCTCAAAACAGACCATCAAAGTTTAAAACATCTCTTCACTCAAAGGGATCTGAATGCCAGGCAAAGGAAATGGAGTGAGTTTACGAGTGAGTACGATTTTGGTATTTCATACATCAAGGGGAAGGAAAATGTGGTCGCAGATGCCTTGAGTAGGAGACCACGTGTCTTCTCCTTGATACCCTTAAAATTCAATCTGAGAGAACATGTGTTGACACAACTCCAAGGAGACAGTTGGTATTTAAAGGTTACTTCAAACCTCCAGAGCGGGAGGCATTTAGATCCAAAGTATGAAGGATATAGTTTGGAAGCAGACGGACTATTGAGATATCGAGGAAGGATGTACATCCCTGAAAATGGGGATATTCGAAGCATCATACTGAAGGAAGCCCATAGATCACTTTATTGTGCACATTTGGGTGTAAAGAAGATGTACAAAGATATGAGGAAGCTCTTCTTCTGGGTAGGCATGAAGCACGATATAGTCCATTTCGTCACCAAATGCCTAGAGTGTCAACAAGTGAAAGTCGATCACCATCACCTGATAGGCTTCTTACAACCACATGATGTTCCTATGTCCAAGTGGGAAGTCATTTCGATGGATTTTGTTGTGGGTTTGCCACTCAAATCTCATAGACACAATGCCATTCTTGTGATAGTGGATAAGTTAACCAAGAGTGCTCATTTTATTCCGGTTAGATACACTTATGATGTCACTGATGTGGCACGTGTGTTTGTAAGTGAGGTTATCCGTTTGCACGAGATACCTAATAAGATCATTTCAGATAGGGACTCTAGATTCACTTCTAGGTTTTGGACAAGTTTGCAGTCAGCATTGGGGACTTAGTTGAACTTAAACGCAGCTTATCATCCTGAAATAGATGGGAAAACCAAGAGAGTAAATCAAGTCATGGAAGACATGCTTAGGATGTATGTCATGGATATTCAAAACCAGTGGGAGAAGTACCTACCTTTGGTAGAGTTTGCCTACAATAACAGTTTTCATAGCTCCATCGAAATGCCACCCTACGAAGCTCTGTATGGAAGGCCATGCAGAACGTCGTTGAGTTGGGATAGATTAGAAGACTGAGTAACAATTAGGATAGAATTGATTCAAGAGATGGAGGAACAGGTGATTCAGATTAGGCAGAGACTAAAGGAAGCACAAGATAGGCAGAAAAGTTATGCAGATGCACACAGGACCGACCGAAGTTATAAAGTGGGAGACCAGGTTTTCATTCGTATCAGGCCTAATAAAAGTACCATACGGTTCAGGAAGGGGACAAAGTTGTCACCTCGATTTATAGGACCGTTCAGAATCCAAGAGAAAATTGGACCCATTGCCTATCATCT
>ML804719.1:0-12855 GCA_009831015.1 Picea engelmannii
TTTGAAATGTCTATGATAGGTGAACTGTCATTTTTTCTTGGTCTGCAAATTACTCAGAGGTCTGAAGGGATGTTCATTTCTCAAGAAAAATATCTAAGAGAAATGTTGAAAAGGTTTCAAATGGAAGATTATAAACCTGTGGGAACACCTATGGTTACTGGCTGCAAATTAAGAAAGGATGAAGACTCACCTGATGTTGATCAGAGTTCATATAGGTCAATGATAGGCAGCCTATTGTACATCACAACATCTCGCCCAGAGATAATGCATGCTGTAGGAATGGTAGGAAGATATTAGTCTGCACCTAAAAAGAGTCATTTACTAGCTGTCAAAAGGATATTCAGGTATTTGAAAGAAACAATGACTTATGGTATGTGGTATCCCAAAAATCAAAATTTTTAGTTAACTACTTATTTAGATGCAGATTGGGAAATTTGTATTGATGAGAAAAAAAGAACCAGTGAAGGAGCATTCTTCCTGGGTGACTCTTTAGTAGCATGGCTTAGTAAAAAGCAAAGTTCCATTTCTTTATCGACTACAGAGGTAGAGTAAATTGCTGCTGCTACCTGTTGCACTTAGGTATTATGGATGATTCAGACACTTGCATAATTGAAGGTAAAATACGCTGCACCGATCCCAATTCATTGTGATAACACTAGTGCCATCAGTGTGTCCAAGAATCCTGTATTCCACTCCAAGACCAAGCATATTCCCATAAAATACCATTTTTTGAGAGAGCAGGTCAACAATCAGGTTGTCCAGGTCCATTACATTTCAACCACATAACAAATTACATACATATTTACTAAACCCCTATCCAAGACACCATTTGAATATCTCCAACATAAGTTGGGTGTCATCCCATCTCACACCTAAGAGCGTCCATCCTGTTAGGGGGAGTTTTGTATTGATTGAATATCTGATACCTTCTAAAAATACTGCAACAACTCAGGGGGAGCATGTTTTCTTTGACATTGATGTCAAAGGGGGGAAAAAGAAGTGGTCCAGACCTAATGCTACAGTTGGAGGTCGAAACAGATTAGTGCAACCGTTCAGGGTTGCCATCAATGCCAAAGGAGGAGATTGTTGGCATGTTTATAGGCATGTATGCTTTTCATTGATGGCAAGATAAGAGTATGCATCTATGGAAAAACATGACCAAAGTAATCTCAGGAGGAATTAACGCAGAGTTGAACACAGTGCAAAGGTGTGCTTGTTCACTTGATGGAAAACAAGCAAGCAAGGAAGACCAGCAACACAATGATGATCGAATGCAAATATAAAAGTGTTGGTCAAAATCCATTTCAGAGTTTTGACTACCGGAATTTCGGATACCGGGAGTTGGAGAAGTCAAGTGTTGAGACCCCTCACAAGAGTCCTGAAGTTTCAAAGTGCGAAAAGATGAAAAGATGATCCGACTCCATTTCAGAGTATCGGATACAGGGATTTCGGATGCCAGAAGATTGAGAAGTCAAGAGTTGAGACTCTTCAACAAAGGAGTCCCAGAGTTGCAAAATGTGGAATCCCGAAATCCTGAAATAGGTACATCAACAAAGAATTTCACATATCGAGCGTAAACCTCATTTCATAGTTTCATATACTGGGGAATTGAGAATTCAAGAATTGAGACCCTTCAAAACAGGAGTCCCGGAGTTGCGAAATCCAGAATCCTGAAAGAGGCACATAAACGAAGAGTCTTGTAGACCGGGAAATAACTCCATTTCAGAGTTTTAGGTACTGGGAGTTGGAAGAGTCAAGACAATTCATCATCAGGAGTCCCGAAATTGTGAAATGAGAAACGCCGAAATCCTGAAAGAAGGAGGATGATTTCGGATACTGGGAGTTGGGGATGTCAAGAACTCTTACTACAGGAGTCCCAAAGTCGCAAAACCTGAAATCATGATATGTGAAATCGTGAAGTGATCTGGGCCGACAATTCCAGGAGGTGAATGTGGTAGACCATGTCAGAAAGGATAGGTGGAAGACAATGACACGTGGAACGAACAGAAAATGACAAGTGTCAAGTTGTTTTGGCATTTTAGGCCACTAGAAATCACAATTCTGAGTGACACATGGTAGCCACTCGGGTCACGACACATCATCAAGTGATGCAAGACTGACCTCACTCTAGGAGATTTTGCTTCGTGAGTTTTAACTCCATCACTCCCCCAAAGTCCCGAAGGATGAAGTCCCGGGGCAGAGGATAGCCATCTAATCACCATGGATTGTGGACCATTGATCTGGAGATCAAAGAGCTATAGAGAAGAGATCGAACCAGCAAGCTCCATTTCGGAGTTTCAGGGATCGGGACATGGAGTATAAAGAAATCTTCACATCAAGGATGTCGAAATGGAAAATTGAAAAATCGCGAAAGCGCTTTATGGATAAACACTCAGTCACTGATGGTGGTCAGATCATCGAAGAGATGTAGGGAAAAGTTCGAAGCGGCAAGATCCATTTCAGAGTTTCGGGGTAAATGACTTGTATTGTAGAGACACTTGATCACACGAATGCTGAAATGTCAAAACGGTGAAATGAACGTAAGATTCAATGAAGTCAATTCAATGGTGCAAATGAATTTAAATAAGATCGGAGGGATACTGTTGCACTTTAGAGTGTAACTGCTAGAAATGACTGATAGTTTCTACCAGAGGACTTGAAGAGACTTCTGAGTGATTGCCAGACAAGCTGAAGAGTCTCAAGAAATCTACCAGTGGAATGAAGACTGTTCGTAGAGGTAATTGACAGATAGATCTAACTGCCAGAGAAGCTAAAGAGGTGTCATGATGATTAGGCAGAGCACTTGACATGGAGACAACATGCATAAGTACATGTGAGAGCATGTAGAAGCAGGGGAGAGAGAGCATGTAGAAGGTGCACAGAGACTATAAGTACGCAGAACAAAGAAGAGATGGGTTGCCGTTGTTGTGAGGGATTCAAGAGTGTAGAAGGAGGAGTGTGCAATAGCTGAAATGGTGTGAAGAGGAATGGTGCATGGTATGGAGTTGGGGCACATAGCATGAAAGGAAGAAGCAAAGAAAGTGTAAGGAAGTGTGAAGCAAGACAGTGAGACACTAAAGGAAGGTTGAGATGCTCCTATAGAGAAAAAAAGAAGGTCATAAATCCTAAGAAGATGCAGACAGAGAGACACTGATATAGAAGAACAGAGAAGCATAACAAAACAATGATAAGCCTGGTAAGCCAATTATAAATATTGTATCACCGTGATAAGTTTCATTAGCAAAGATTTATATTTTAGGGTGGAAGGGAGGTGCTAGGGAGGACTGTTGTCCTCAGAGGTTCAAGTGGGTTCTTGAACAAAGGGAGTTATAGCTTCCATCTGGTTGCAGCCAGAGAAACCAGGGTGGCAGGGTGGTGCAAGGGAGAACTGTTGTTCTCTATTTTACAGGTTGGTGCCTGTATGATTGGAAGTTGGTGCTTCCATTCATTTGGTGCTGGAACACTGGGGATTTGGTGCTTTCCTCTAGTTGGTGCTAGAGAAACTAGGGAGTTCGTGCTTCCTTATAGTTGGTGCTAGAGAAACCAGAGAGTTGGTGCTCTCAACAAGTAGTAGCTTGCAAAACAGAGGTTGTAGCCTCATTATGAGTTGGTTCTCATATGTATGATAATGTAAAGAATGTAAAGATTACTTATCATATAAAGAAGAAGAGGTTTTTACCCCTTTTGGGTTTCCTCAGGAAATATCCATCTCTATGTATCTCATATGTGTGATTGATGCTAAATGTGCTATTACTTATTTCCCTAAATTATTGTGATTATCATTGAGTGCTTTGTAAAGAGTTAAAATAAGCATAATTGTTTAAGCATGGTAACAAATGATTAACCCCCCCTATCAGTTGTCCAACAATATTCTTGAATATGATGAGGATGACATAGACAATTGGCTAGTGGACTACTTTGTGAAAAATCAGGACATTGAAGAAGCATTACATGGAATTTCCATTGATCTGAGGGACTTGCAGGGAAAGTTGTTCAAAATCAAAATATCGCATGAAATCAATGTGGCACCAATGAAAATTTATATCGAAGAATGGTTCAAGAAAGCTATCGATAAACTGACCAATCGGGGGTAAGAAATAGTTGAGACAGTTCCTGTAACTGTTGATGAAAATGATAAAAGGACATCAACAAGCAAGTGAAAAAAATGAGAGACCATCATAGTAAGTTTATGTTGATCACACCCTTCTTTTTCTTTATCAATTCCTTCATTCGGTTACTCCACCTGTTTCACTAGAAAGGTTTAACCGAAGATTGATAAGTCCCTTTTTCTTATTACCAGGTCTTGATGTTCTTCTACCTCCCACCATATTCCTTCTAAGAGATTATTTCTTGTATTTATTTTCTTTATTGTCCATGGGAGCCCCAATTCTAGTATTTAAGACAAACACATTTTAAATTTCAAGGAATATGTAACAAATTATATATTTTTTAGAAATTTCAAGAGAGATACTTTGGGAACTGTTAGCGTCAGAAGTCACTCCTGGATTGTAGCAGGAGAAGAGCCCGATGCCCATCAGTTTATGTCACGATTTGTTTAATGGGGTGATTGGATGGAGGTTAACTCAAACGATGTAGTTCTAACTTCGAAACTAGGCCATACATGCATGTGCAAGTGAGGTCTTAGATAACTTCAGACAGTGAGTCATAGTAAGGGTGATTAGGGGGAAGACTTGTATCAGAAAGATGAAAAGTTCTGTTGTAAACATCAGGTTCCTAACAGACTGTGAAAGAAGACATCTAAACGCAATATCTTCCTACGTTCAAACACTGAAAACCAGAGAAAACAAAAATGCCATAATAAATCCTTTATCACCACAGAGTTGCCATAATTCGTGCGAATCAGTCGATCACGAACTCTCTTAGAATGAGATGAAAACTTAGATGGAGTAAGAAGACTGTCTGTTATAAAATAATAAATCTCATATACAGATGCATAACCAGAGAACTAGAATCTCTGCTAAAACTTTACAATCGGGAGCTCTACTCTACCATCGATACTTACAAAATACAAAGACTAAGTCTTTATACTCAGGAAAATTCATCTCATAGAGGCGTGTCTAGTCACTCAAGGCTTGGTGTCCCTTCATTCAAACTTGTACTGATATCTTCCTTTAAATGGCACCTTAACTACGCATGGCACCTGTAAGGAGGGTAGCTAAGCCATGAAGTGATCGGCTAGCGTGCGCAGACTTCTCTGTTGAGTCAAGGACTTCGGCATGGCTTCATTGAGAGAATCGATACACAGGACCTCTGTGAGCAGGCGGCTCGCCAAACGCTCCATTCCCCTCATTTAATGAATGAAAGGAGGTTTCAACCACCCGCTCTTGCCTTCATTTACTTCAATACTAGAAGCAGTATTAAGATCGGGTCTAATGGCACCTGGAGGTCGTGATGGTCCCCTCTGCAACTGAACTTAGCGCCTTTGTATTTCTTTATGAAGCTCCTTCCTCTCCCCAAGTGACCATGGGCTATGACCATATTCTTTCTGCGTTCGCGAATATGAAAGGGCTAACCTTTGCTGATTGAAATCGCGATGAGCGATATGCCGAGACAGCTTAATATGGCACCACGCATCCCTCTAGATCTGACGGTTCTTACCTCTCCCGGCGATGCCGTGGGCCCAGGTCTGGGATTCTCCCAACACCTCGCGCATCGGAAAATAACGGAGATTCTCTTTTCCTGTTGGAGTCGCGATGGGTGAAGTGCCGAAATGGATCTACTTGCTGCCAGGTGTCCCCTCTGGATGGACGGCTGAAAACACTTCGTGATACCGCGGACCCCACTTTCTACGCTTTCGGCACTATCAGGGTTCGGGGTTTCGCGATGTTGAACAACATGAAACTCTCACCCCACGAACTCCCGACCGTTGAAACACCGACGTGGCCAGATCTTGCGACATGCATCCTTAGGATGAACGGACGAGGGGGCATTCGATATTTACAAGGGAGCCACCCTCGTTTGCAGGATCACTTGATATGACCTAGGGATGAGACCGTGGGCTTGACGCCAAAGGCGCTTTCGACGTTTCGTTGATCAGTAATTCCTAGTGCAATGATCTAAGGGCTCACTGTTCTCCGAAACCTCGATCTGCGATATGCCGATAGGCTGCCACCTGTCCCAGTTAGATCGAACGATCCAAACCTGCTGATTGAAATACGAGAGTTGTCCTTTGCGCTAAACCTTGGGCAATTTGGTAGCTCCGAAAACCCGGTGACCGTCGATCTGCTTTGTAAAATAGATCTTGGATGCTGCTGACGACATTTTGCCCACTCACTTGACCTGCTAATTGGAAAAAATAGGGATTCTCCTGTGCTACGCTTGGGCATTTCATGTGCAATCTACAGCCCTGGGTGCTTCTGTGCCAAATGACAAAAATAATCACTAACATTAGGCTCCATGGGGGATAGAGTTGTCCCTGCGATGCTCTAAGAACTCCTTCTGCAGCTTCAGTGCCTTGCTATTGGGCTATGGAGTCACTTATTAGGCCGAAAACACGCAAAAGAAACTAAACAAAGAACTAAAGGACAATATTTACAAACAAGGGAGCCGTCTGAGGCTCAAATAAAACATTTCTTCAAAAAATGCCCATTCACTGGGCTGCTAAAAACCTCTTCGCCCTCCAGATCTTGCAACCCATACGTGTTGTTGGAGAAAATCTCAGAGATCTTGAAGGGGCCAATCCAGAGGGTGTCAAACTTTTTGTGTTTTCCTTTATCCTACCTGGGGGCATCCCACTTGAGTACCAAATCCTCGATCTCAAACTCTTTCTTACTGACCTTCTTGTCGAAAGCCTGCTTGATATTTTCCTAGTGATTATGAGCTGCGGTCCTCACCTGCTCTCTGATCTACTGCACTTCTACTATCTTATGAATCCTCCTGATCATATGATCTGCTTCTCCTTCATAGTCTTGAAATAATTTCTCCATAGGTAAGGCGAGCTGAGTAGGAAAAACCGCCTCTACTCCGTAGACTAGCTGAAAAGGCGAAGTGCCCAGAGATTTATTCGTTGTCACACGATCAGCCCACAGAGAAAACTTCAAATTTGAATCCCAGGCCCTTTTGTTGTCTTCCAACAGCCTTTTGATGATCCTAATTAGGATTTTGTTGGAGGAGTCTACTAAACCATTGCCCTGGGGATAGTAGGGAGTGGAGTGAATTAGTGAGATCTGGAACTTCTCACAGAACTTAATTAGAGGCTCAGACTTGAAAGAAGAAGCATTATCGGTGACAATCCTGCTGGGACAGCCAAATCTGGCTATGATATCCTCCAGGAAGCTGATAATTACTTTGTGAGATGCACTTCTGGTGGGGACAACGTCTATCCACTTGGTGAAATAATCTGTTGTTGTCAGGATCCATTTGTGTTGACCACTTGAGAGAGGTTGAATTTCTCCAATGAAGTCTAGCCCCCACTGTTGAAAAGGTGCTGGAGATACTATAGGCTTCAATGGCAGCGATTTGAGCTGTTTCGTTCCTGAGAAATTTTGACATTTGATGCAAGCTCTGATTCCTTTGCAGACATCAACGAATAAAGTGTGCCAGTAATATCCAACCCTGAGGATCTTATGAGTTGTGGTCTTCCAGAAATGATGCCCCCCACAAAGGCCTTCATGGAAATCAAACATAAATTTCTAGGCTTCTGGTGGGTTCAAACATCTCAGCAACATCCCCAAAGGATCTCTCCAGTACAAAACTTTCTCAATGAGACAATACCTGACCGCCTTGAGCTTTAAAGCTCTTGCCCTTCTTTTACCCATTCCATCCGAAGGCTTCAATTCTTGCAGGAAATACAAGATATCCTTATACCAGTGGCATGTTGCTAGGGATAAGGCACTCTGAGAATCCTTATTGGATGATTCGACTTGCAGATTTTTTGAACAGGCGTTGATGAAACTAATCCCCAAAGATTTGCAATTGGATTCAACTAGCAGCTTGGCTAAACCCTGCCCCTTAACCAACTTGGTGGGTTTAATCTCTAGATCAAACTCTACGATCTTGGCAATCCACCTACCTCTTCTTCCGTCTATGTCAGGCTGTATAAGAATGTCCTTCACGGAAGCTGAAGGGACTTATGTTTTCACCTTCGAATGCAAGATGTAGATCCTGAAAGCTTTGAGGGCTTTCACTAAGGCATAGGCCTGCTTCTCCATGATCTCATACCTGGTCTCCGCATCTCTTAATGCCTTTCTGAAAAAGGCGATGGGTTGCTCACGCCCCTCCTCATTTTTCTGCAACAAGATCGCTGCTACTATATCAAAAGAAGCAAAGGAGAAAATTAGGAATTCTTTGGAATAGTCAAGACTGATCAGCACAGGTGTCTCAGTCAATTCCCTTTTTATTTGGTCAAAAGATGCCCTGGGCTCAACAGTCCATTTCACCTCATTTCCCTTCTTGAGCATGGTTGTGATGTGTTTCAGTAGCTTGAAAAAATTTGAGACAAACCTCCTTAGAAAATTAATTTTCCCCAAAAAGGCCTGAACCTCTTTTTTAGACCCGGGAAGTGATAAGGTTTGAATTTCCTTCACCCTGCTGGGGTCAATTCTCACTCCCTCTGCTGATACTATATGGCCCAACAACTTCTCTTCCTGCATAGCGAACAAAGATTTCCTGGGGTTTAGGGATAGACCGAACCTACGACATTTCATGAAAAGTTTCCTCAAGTGGCGGTGATGTTCCTTGTCTGAGCTGGAGAAGACCATGATGTCATCGAGATAGATCACCATGAACCGGTCCTTCTCCTCGATGAAGGCTATATCCATGGTTCGCTGAAATGTTTCTCCTGCATTCATAAATCCAAATGGCATCTTGGCATACATGAATGTGCCCCAAGGAGTGGTGAAGGTTGTCTTCTCCCTGTCCTCAGGCATGACCGATATCTGATTATAGCCAGAAAACCTATCGATCATGGATATCTTGGATGCACCAGTTACCATTTGCAGTATGTGTTCCATCTTAGGTAGGGGGTAATTGTCTTTCTTTGAGATTCTGTTCAAGTTTCTGAAGTCAACACAGAGCCTGATTTCTCCTCTTTTCTTCCTTACGGGAACTAAATTGGCTACCCATTCAGAATATCTCAAGGGGACAATGATCTGGGCTTCTAACAACTTCTTCACTTCTTTTTCCATGATGGGCAACAACATAGGGTTTATCTGTCTTAGCTTCTGCCTGAATGGCTTAGCCTCTTCCTTTAGTGGGATCTTGTGTTCAATGATGGATGTATCATACGTTTTGAGGTCTTCGTATGTCCATGCAAACACATCCACAAATTCTTTCAACAACTCAGTATATTCGGCCCTCTTCTCTATGGTCAGACTGCTTGACAGCTTGACAAACTTGGGCTCCTCCAGTGTGCCGATGTTTCACTCAGCTGTATCAGCATCTTCATCCGCCACTCTACCCTTTACTGCCACATCATTCCCATCGAACAATCTCTCCAACGGGACTAGTCCCCTCGGAATGTGATTGCTAGGTAGCTGAATAATCTGGTGGTTGGCAATTTTATTTAAAAACACCTCAGGGTGAGGGTCATATTCTGTGTTTAGATCCTGATCGATGTGCAATGCAAAAAATTCATCAACGGATCAGAGAAATCTTTCAATACCTTCCAATGCTTGACATTGTCTGGTACAGAGGGCCTATATTTTATTTCAACATTAGAGTTGACTATGGATGGTAGAGAAGCTTTTAGCAAGCTGGCTAAGAAGCTAAAGAATCGGCCATAGCATTATCCTCCCTTGGAATAAAAGAGATATTGAAAGATGAGAAGAAATTTTCAATTAGGTCCCATGCTTCATTACTGTAATTTCTGAGTCGAGGGTGCTTAGCTTGATAAGCGCTTCTGATCTGTTGGACCACCAAATCTGCATCTCCGAACACTGTTGTCTCCTGAATTCCCATTTCCCTTGCATCTCTTAATCCTAGAACAAGGGCTTCATATTCTGCCACATTGTTGGTGGTTTCAAATTCTAATTTTTATGACAGAGATACGGTTTCCTGGGCAGGTGACACAAAAAACACCCCAGCACCAACACCTTCCCGGGAACAGGCTCCATCAAAAAACAATTTCCAAACGAGGTTGATGGAAGGAGGAAGTTCAGAGGAGAAGTGGGCTACTTTCTGAGTTTGATAGGAGGCTCGAGGGCATGGGTGAGTTGTAGTAAGCTGGAGCCTAGATCAATGTCCAAGGAAAATATGGGATGATTGGTAGGGTTGGCCTCATCACTAATTATATATGCCAATTGGGCTTCACTATATAGCCTTCTATGCTCTCCTCCGAACACTGGGATAGTAGCGTATGTGAGGTCCATCTGCAAGGTTCCCCTCAGTCTCCTTATCCAATATATTTATAAAAACATACTGAACTTGGGGGGGACGTTAGCCACTACAATATCCATGACCACACTTTTCATTGGCAACTGAAACAAGGTCACGACCAGGTCTTTGATAACCCCGAGACATTGAACTTTCCTGGAGTCAAAAGAATAGAGGTCATGATAGGCTCGGGTGACTTCTAGCCCTAATTCTTCCATGACAGTTTTGGGCATGAGGTTGCGAGAAGCCCCCGAATCCATCAAGAAATTGTGCAATACCTTTTCATGTATGTTCAAGGAAGTGTAGAAGGGAGGGGATGAGTCATTCCTATCTTCTACCATAGGACCTAGGATAACTGCAGGCTTTTCATATTGCAAATTGATGAAGTCCATGGGAAGGCTCGAGACCTCAGACTGTAAAAGCTTGGAGAAGCATTTTTTGAACCCTTCATGTTTAATCAATTATGTCAGGGGCACAAGGATTCTGATTTTTTGAATTTCATGCTCGAAATTAAAAGAAGATGAGAGCTTTGGGATTTCTCTTATTTCGGGAACATGACTCTGGATAATGGGAGAGAGGGGTTGGGTATTCTTACCTCTATGACTGTCTATTACTTCATTGGCAGGTTTCTCTGCCCTGGTAAACTTCTCAGGAACGTTAGATGATTTAGTCTTTTTCTTTGACCTCAGATCATATCTGCCTGGGCTGCCACTAGCCTTGTCTCCCTTGCTTAGTTCATTTAGCTGACTGTCCATGACAGACTCCTCGTAGGATGATTGAGTGAGATGAGGAAAAGGAGGAGTGTCTCTGAAGCAATGGATTTCAGGATCAAGCTCGTCTATTTCTCTTTCTTCTCCCTCGGCCACAAAATTGTTTTGAAAAGGGGCCTGAATTTTCTGGTCTTCTATGTCTCTTCCCTTTTCTCTTTGCACATTCAGGGGAGTAAAATTATTTGGCCTCATGAAACCTCCTTTGTTTTCGGCATTCTGAGGGCCCTTATATGCTTTCCTCCCCTCGACCTTCATTCTCTCCATCTCTGCAGACAGGGACTTCACCATCTTGGTCAGTTCATCCATTTGAGGGTGAGGCACCAATGATCCAGAAGTTGAGGCTTTCGACCTTCCTTTTCTCATGTCTGCATTAGCCTTGTTCCTCAGTCTGTTAGATGATAACACATTGGATTCCACCTCTATGGCCGCATATTGCATTTGAGCTAAGGAGGTGGCTCTTCTTTCTCTCAACAAAAGGCAGAAATCGGGGCCGAACACGCTAGCATACGAAATCTTAGCTGAGGCTTCCGAAGGCTTTATCTCGGCAGGGATTTTGTTATACATCTTATTAAATCTTTTGGAGAAGTCAGAGACAGACTCTCCTTCCATCTTCTTCAAAGACCCGAACTTTGTCATGTAATACATGAAATCCTTCCTATCTCCCCACTGCCTCAGGAAACAACTATCCAGAGCTTCAATCCCAACAATAGACCCTGGAGCCAATCCTCTAAACCACTTCCTCACCTCACCATCCAGGCTCTGGATGAAGACTCTCATCTAGACATCTTCATTTTCAATGTTGAGGTTGTCTGAATAACTGTAGAAAGTAGCCAGGTGCTCTTCGACAGTCATGTCTCCTTCCCCAGTGAACTTGGGCATGTATTTCAAGTAATCCCCAGCAGGAAGAGGATTTGTAGGGTGGGGTAGGACTAAAGGAGCATATCTAGCAGCAACTATAGCATCCATTCTATTCATAGGGGGATTAGCACCAGCCATAGGAATACTGGGTGGAGGAGAACTGGGAGGAGAAGGATTTTGCGAGGGGGCTACCGGGAATGAGTCTGGAAGTGGAGTGGGAAACAAGAGAGGATTTAAGGAGAAGGCTATTAAGATCAAGTTAGTAGGTGTTTTTCTTTGTGTAGGAGTGGTAAAGATAGGAGTGGGGAAATCTTTTGTGGTCCCGAGTCTACGCCAAGGTACAGTTTCAGGGGAGAGGGGAGTGACAAGGTTTTGTCCCTCCGTTCCTAGACCAGGAGAGGAAAACTCAACAGGAACACTCCCGAAATTTAGGAAACGGGAAACTTCAGAAATAGGTCTGTCGAGAAACTGAGGAGGAGAAAAAGGAGTTCCCAAAGAAGGATATGGTGGATTCCCGATTTGGTGGTGGACGCTTCTTCTTCAGAGGCCCTCCCCTTTCTCAGCACCGCTTCTTGATCTATTTCAGGCATAGCTAGAGGCAAATGTGGATGAGACCGCGTATGCCTGCCTCTGAAAGCCACAATTAATAGAGCAGGTTCTCCCCAGCGGAGTCGTCACGATGGAGTCACTAGGTGCACAACAACAATCCTGATAATTCTGATATCTGATGCACCTTCAGAATCAATTAATCACTGTTGTTCAATCCCAGGGAAAATATTCAACTTCATCCCCGGAAATGGCGCTAGAAATGTTAGCGTCAGAAGTCACTCCTGGATTGCAGCAGGAGCAGAGCCCGACGCCCATCATTTTATGTCATGATTTGTTTAATGAGGTG
>ML804719.1:12955-36765 GCA_009831015.1 Picea engelmannii
CATTATTCTTTATGTAGCATTTACTCCCAAAGACTTTGAAGTGTTTAATTGAAGCAGGTTTCCCAAACCACAGTTCATAAGGTGTCTTGTCACTTTGTGGTCTGAGGTGGGATTTGTTAAGAACATGGACTACTGTGTGTATTGCTTCTACCTAGTAGGTTTGACCAATGTTCTTCTCATTCATCATTGACCTGGCCATTTCCTGCATTGTTCTATTTTTCCTCTCAACTACTCCATTTTGTTGTGGAGTTCTTGGGATTGTGTATTCTCTCTTGATTCCATGCTTATCACAGAATTCCTTGAAGTCACTTGACATAAACTCTCCTCCTCGGTCTGATCTTACTTCCTTTAACCTCTTGCCTGTTTGAGTCTCAGTTAAAGCCTTAAATATTTTAAACTTCTCAAATGCTTCAGCTTTTTCTTTGAGAAAGGCAACCCAAGTAAAACTGGAGTAATCATCAATAATCATCATGAAGTAGTTTTCTTTCCTTGTGCCTTCCTGTCTTGATGGCCCACATAAATCTATATGAACTAGTTGGAGTGGTTTCTCTGTTGAAGTAAATCTCTTGGACTTAAACTATGTCCTGTTTATCTTTCCTACTTGGCAGGGTTTACACATTGAATCTTGGGGATTTGATATTCTCAGAAGATCTTTTACTTCCTCGAGATTTCTGAGTTTGATTGAGTGGTTAAAGTTTAGATGTCCAAGTCTCCTATTCCATAACCAACTTTCATCATGTTTTCTTAGATGACATTCTTCTCTATTTTCTTTCAGCGCATATACATTATTTTCTGTCCTTCTGCCTTTGGCCACCACTTGTCCTGAGTTTACAAACTTTATCTTGTAGTCCTTGGATGTGAACACCACTTCACATCCTCTGTCACACATTTGACTTACACTGAGAAAATTATGTTTCATCCCATATACAAGTAGAACATATTGGGCTTTTCCTTTTCCATTACTTAAACTCACCATCCCTTTACCCTTTATTTTACCTGGAGCATCATTTCCAAAGGTTATGTTTCCTGATTTTCTTTCACTTAGGGATAGTAACTTACCTTTGTCTCCCATCATATGTTTGGAGCATCCACTGTCTATATACCAAGGGTTCATTTTTCTTTGAGCTGACAACACTAATCCACACTTGTCACTTTGTTTCTTCTTCCAAAACTTGACATTTTCAGTGGGGGAATTCAAATCTGGTTCATAGTTATTTAATCGACAATCAACAAATTTATGTCCATAGTTATGACAGATGTAGCATTCAATATCAATGTCCAATAGGTCAAAATTATTGTTGCAACGTTGTCTACTCATTGACTGTTGGTTATTTCTTGACCTCCTTAGTTGCATGTCCCTAGACTTAATTTGGCAATTTGCAATCTATGAAGGTTTGTTATTTGGCTACATCATTCTCTGTTGTGGCAAGTATTTATTCCTTTGAAATCTTAATTGCTCATGTCTAAGTCTTAAGGAACAATTTTCAGCTTTGTGACCAAAGTTAGAACCGTAGAAACAATAGCCATAGAAAAATTCTTTGTACCTGGAAAATGGTTGTCTTCTTTGAGAAAATCGATTTCTTCCATGTTGATGATGTCTTTTAGCAAGGAGCACACTATTTTTTTGTTCTACAGATTCATTCCTAGCACCTTTTTCTTTACTCGTCCTAGGTGGCTGATTGTCTTCCTTTGTTTCTGCAAGTTTGTTGTTGTCATTGGTTTTACATTTGACAAACTTGATGGGTTCTCCGTTTCTTGGCTTGCCACTACTTGATACCTCTTCATAACCCAAACTAGTTTTTATCTTTGGATTCCTTTGTTGATTCAGAATGGTGGCTAATCCTTATGAAGCTTTGATACTTGATAGATTTTGATTATACAAGGCTTGAAACTTCTCCATCTCTTTCCTAGTTTTCACTACTTCTTGTTCTAATGATTCACATTTTTCCTTCTTTTAAGATAACTATCGTTTTAGAATGTCTTCGATTTTATTTGCCTCTTATAATTCTACTTTTAGTAGGACAAGGTCTTCATCAGGTTCTTTACTATCTTTCTTGAACTGTATCAACAACTGTCTTTGCTTTCTGTTCTTAATTCTTAGTCTGTCAACCTCTTCTAGTGCACTAATCAGTTCTCCTTCCATGTCAACCACAACTTCTTCTTCATTAACATCACTCCCTGTGTTTTTATTATAATAATCCTCTTTGGCCATAAGTATGAAGTCATTTAGTTTATCTTCAATAGATGAGTCATTGTCTTCATCATCTGAAGGATCATCATCATTGTTTATGCAAATAATTCTCTTCTTAAAGTTATTCTCTTTAAAGAAATTTCTATATTTGTACTTCTCCTCATCATCACATGTCTGATCCTTTCCTTTGTGTGGACATTTATTTGCAAAATGACCTATCCTACCACAGTTGAAACATTTGAAAGGAAGTTTACCTTTGTATTTGCCTGATCCCTTCTTCAGTCTCTTCACAAATTTTGCTTCAATTTCATCGGTCTCAGAATCCTCATTCTTGTCTACCTTAAATGATGCTTCTTTGGAGGTGGGTTTATCTTTAACTATTCTCATTTCATATGTAGTCAATGTATCTAGAAGTTGATCAAACTCCAAGGTTTTTAGATCATTTAGTTCTTCTATAGAAGAGACCTTCGGATTGAACCTATCTGTGAGAGATCTCAATATTTTCTGAACAAAAGAAGGTTCCTCAATTGTTTCACCAAGTGCTTTCATTGCATTTACCATTTATTCTACTCTAAGAAAGTATTTTCCAACAGTTTCATACTCTTTCATCTTTAGTTGTTCAAAATGAATTATGTAGGTTTGAAGCTTGGCATCCTTTACCTTCTCATTACCTTCATAACTGTTAATGAGTTTGTCTCACGTTTGTTTGGCAGATCCTAGATGAATAACTTTTATGAATTCTGCTTCTGCAAGCCCACTCAAGATAGCATTCATAGCCTTAGCATTGAAGATAAATTCTAGTTTGTCATCCTTATTAGCTAGTACAACTGGATTTACATAACTAGTATCTACCACATCCCAAACATCTACACCTAAAGCCATTATGTAGGTTCTCATTCTAACTTTCCAGAAGGCAAAGTTTGTTCCATTGAACAGAGGGGCCTTATTGGTTGAATTTCCTTCATGGCTTGACATGTTTAAGCACTAGGATCTACCTTTAGATAAAAGGGGTTGTCTCTAATACCAATTGTTGGACAACTGAGAGGGGGGGTGAATCAGTTGTTACCGTGCTTAAAAAATTATGCTTATTTTAACTCTTTACAAAGCACTAAATGATAATCACAATAATTCAAAGAAATAAGTAATAGCACATTCAACATCAGTCACACATATGAGATACACAGAGATGGATATTTCCTGAGGAAACCCATAAGGGGTAGATAACTCTTCTTCTTTATATGATAAGTAATCTTTACATTCTTTACATTATCATACATATGAGCACCAACTCATAATGAGGCTGCAACCTCTGTTTTGCAAGCTGATACTTGTTGAGAGCACCAGCTCTCTGGTTTCTCTAGCACCAACTAGAAGGAAGCACCAACTCCCTAGTTTCTCTAGCACCAACTAGAGGGAAGCACCAACTCCGTGGTGTTCCAGCACCAACTAGATGGAAGCACCAACTTCCAATCATGCAGGCACCAACCTGTAAAATAGAGAACAACAGTTCTCCATTGCACCACCCTGCCACCCTGGTTTCTCTGGCTGCAACCAGATGGAAGCTACAACTCCCTTTGTTCAAGCACCCACATGAACCTCTGAGGACAACAGTCCTCCCTAGAACCTCCCTTCCACCCTAAAATATAAATATTTACTAATGAAACTTATCACAGTGATACAATATTTATCATTGGCTTACCAAGCTTATCATTGTTCTGCTCTCTTGTATCAGTGTTTCTCTGTCTGCATCTTCCTGGGATTTCTGACCTTTTGTTTTTCTCTACAGAAGCACCTCAACCTTCGTTTAGTGTCTCACTATCTTGCTGCACACTTCCTTGCACTTTCTTTGCTTCTACCTTTCATGCTATGTGCCCCAACTCCATACCATGCACCATTCCTCTTCACACCATTTCAGTTGTTGCACACTCCTCCTTCTACACTCCTGAATCCCTCACAACAACAACAACCCATCTCTTCTTTGTTCTGCATACTTATAGTCTCTATGCACCCTTTGCATGCTCTCTCTCCCCTACTTTTGCATGCTCTCACACGTACTTCTGCATGCTGTCTCCATGTCAAGTGCTCTGCCTGATCATCATGACACCTCTTCATCTTCTCTGGCAGTTAGATCTATCTGTCAATTGCCTCTATGAACAGTCTTCATTCCACTAGTATATTCCTTGAGACTCTTCAACTTCTCTGGCAATCACTCACAAGTCTCTTCGATTCCTCTGGCAGAAACTATCAGTTGTTTTTAGCAGTTACACTCTAAAGTGAAACAATAGCCCTCCGATCTTATTTAAATTCATCTACACTATTGAATTTAATTCATTGAATCTTACGTTTATTTCATCGTTTCGACATTCGTGTGATAAAGTGTCTCTACAATCCAATTCGCATACCTCGAAACTCCGAAATGGAGCTTGCTGCTTCGAAATTTTCCCTATAGCTCTTCGACGATGTGACCACCATCGGTGACCGATAATTTATCCATAAAGCGCTTTCACTATTTCGTAATTCACCATTTTGGCATCCTTGATGTGAATATTTCTTTACACTCCATGTCTTGATCCCCAAAACTATGAAATGGAGATTGCAAGTTTGATCTCTTCTCTACAGCTCTTTGATCTCCAGATCAATGGTCCACAATCTGTGGTGATCGGACGACTATCCTCTGCCCTGGGACTTCATCCTTTGGGACTTTGGGGGAGTGATGGATTTAAAACTCCTAAAGAAAAAACTCTCGAAGTGAGGTCAGTCTTGTGTCACTTGATGACGTGTCATGACCCGAGTGGCTGCCACGTGTCACTCAGAATTGTGATTTCTAGTGGTCTGAAATGCCAAAACTACTTGACACTTATCGTTTTCTGATCGTGCCACATGTCATTGTCTTCCACCTGTCTTTTCTGACGTGGTTTGTCGCATTCACCTCCTGGAACTGTTGGCCCAGATCACTTCACGATTTTGCATATTGCAATTTCGGGTTTCACAACTTCGGGACTCCTGTAGTAAGAGTTCTTGACATCCCCAACTCCTGGTATCCAAAATCGTCCTCCTTCTTCTGGGATTGCGGTGTTTCACATTTCATGATTCTGGGACTCCTGATGATGAAGAGTCTTGACTCTTCCAACTCCCAGTATTCAAAACTCTGAAATGGAGTTATTTCTTGGTCTGCAAGACTCTTCGTTTATGTGCCTCTTTCAGGATTTCAGGATTCTGGATTTCGTAACTCCGGGACTCCTGTGTTGAAGGGTCTCAATTCTTGACTTCTCAATTTCTCGGTATTCAAAACTCCGAAATGAAGTTTATGCCCGGTATGTGAAATTATTTGTTGATGTGCCTCTTTCAGGATTTCAGGATTCTGGATTTTGCAACTCCGGGACTCCTGTGTTGAAGAGTCTCAACTCTTGACTTCTCAATCTCCTGGTATCCAATACTCCGAAATGGAGTCGGATCATCTTTTTGGGTTTTTACACTTCTCAACTTCGGGACTCCTATGAGGGGTCTCAACACTTGACTTCTCCAACTCCTGGTATCCAAAATCCCAGTAGCCAAAACTCCGAAATGGAGTTTGACCAACACTTCGATCTTTCCATTTGATCATCGTTGCACTACTAGTCTTCCTTGCCTTCTTGTTTTCCATCAAGTGAACAAGCACACCTTCACACTGCATTTGACTCTGTGTTAATTCCTCCTGATCTTACTTTGTTCATGTTTTTCCATTGATGCATACTCTGATCTTGCCATCAATGACAAGCATACATGCCTGTAAACATGCCAACAAATACCATAGAACTTTTCAAATGACAACCCTTTAAAAATATCAACTTGTTTTTCAAACTGTTGTTTTGCTAATAACAACGAGTTGAGGATCAATTTGGGATATTGGACTTCGTTAGTGCTTCCATCTAGGTCCACCTCTGCGAGCCTTTTGAATAACTCTTCCCTCCTTGATATGGCTTGGCCGCACGTTTGAACAATGTTATTCAAGTTTTGTATATTTTATTTCCGGCACACATTCAACCGTTTGATCTAACATGGAGAGGGAATATCCTCCTCTCTTCTCCTTAGTTCTATCATATTGGAAATTTTGATTCTAATTGGTACCACAACATAAAAGTAAAAATATTCTTCAGTCTTTAGGTTAGCTTGCAAATACTGATGGAAGGCATGCGCCCTCGAGCCAAAAGAAACCATGTTTTTAGAAATTTCACAAGCCTCTATGATCAATTCCATCATTTTCTTGATATTTCTCTCCACATAGCTCCTGGATGATATAAGTAGGCTTGAGGATCCTTTTAATTTAGCACTGGGTGTGGTGGGTCCAGCGATTTTTAAAGGACTGGAAAGAAGTGGAAGGGGCATTAAGGTGTCTTCTAGTTCCTTGATCCTTTCTTTCAATTTCATGTTTTTTGCTTCAAGACCACCAATAGAGTCATCCAAAGAATCCCCGGTTTCCCTATGAATTTTAGAAATCTAGGAAGGCCACATATTCGTTAGGTCAACCTATGAACAATATTTCCCCTTCTTTCTCTTGACATCACTTTTTTCCATAGTTAATTTCTTAGATTCGTTGTCAAAGACAAGGCTCTGAAACACAAATGACTCTTATTCATCGAAGGTCTCATTCTCAATAATTTCCAATGATGGATTCCGGTGGGCCGTGCTTCCTAGCTAATTATTGTTGGGAAACATTTTCTCTATGTCTTCCTCAAGCTCCATGTCTTTGAGGGATAATTTATTGATATCACTCTCTATGTGTTGGTCTTCCTCCTCCTGCACAATGTTTTTCTTCCTTTTTCTTAGAGGAATCTTGTGTGATGTCTCACTCTTTCTTGGAGGGGGATTATTTTCTCCTCCACCACCTGAACTATTGTTGGTCACTTTTCTACATGGGTGGGGCACTGGAGCATTGCTCTGAGATGTTGTAGTATTAGGAGTAACAGTTGGGGACTGGGAACTCTTCTCACTGGGACCCTTTCCTGTGTGTTTCTAAAATTCATTGGTATTGAGTATTGTTTCCAAGTCGCCAATGTTGTGAGTAGGAACTCCTAAACTATTATCTTCTTCTTCACTTAGAAAAGTATGGATAAATGAATTGTTAAATCCCATTTCTAGCATATGTTCCACAAAAATTCCATTAGGGTCAAACCATTTTATCTTTTCATCATATTTGAGATTCAGATTGTGGAAGTAGTTTGCAAATTCATCGATTTTATTTATATTTTTGAATATAAAATCCCCAATTTTCCAAGGCAAAGGTATGAATTTATTTTTTCCTTTCTCATGAAAAACGTGCATCCAAAAATTATATTTCCTTGTGACTTCTGTAATAAACATTCTATCATATATATGTCATGAAAGAAAAGAGGGATTTTCCTTAAAACTGAAAATCCTAATAACATTGTAATTTTCCATTTTCTCCAATGTCCCCTTTTTATCCAGGAATTTACTTTCCTTTGCAGATATTTTAGGGGTATATTTTCCAAACAACAATCCTTTAAAAAAAAATACAAAATCATTGAAAATTTCATAAAAATTCAAAGAAGCGTTGTGTCTCCACAACGCTTGGTACCAGAAGGTAACTGGGTCAAATTCACAATTCACCTTCTTACAGATCGACAATTTAGGAAATTGATAGAAATATGCTATCACAAACACCAAATAAGAATCCATAAAGCAATTCTTATCTTTTTTGTACTATGGCAATTGGGAACAGATTTAAATGGAAATTAATTTTCCCCATTTGAAAATGGCTTGCTCCTTGATAGTAAAATATAAGATATAAAGAATCATATGGGAAATGTTGGCAGTATTTTCTTGGCTTGTGACCCTAGTGAATAACCAAGAAAATTCCCAAAAGGGGTTTTTGAACGAGTCAACCTACAATCTGGTAATATCTTTTGGGATGGCCATAGGATTCTACAAGAACTGAGGGAAGAGGTCTAGGTCGTTGTCATTCTTTTTTAGGAAATCCATACAATCCTCTCCTTTGAAAGTAAGTGTTGGTTCAGGTATTTTCAACATCTTACGGAACACTTGAGGTGAAAGATATATGGGAGAATGGTCTTGAAGTTGAATAATCCGCTGACTTGGTATATATTTCTCAGTGCACCAGGAAACTAGTTCCTTGCAGTAAAAAACCTCAGGAACATAACATTCACGAGCAATTCCGGATGTCCAGATTACTTCCTTATAAGAAGAAGGGGAGGAGTATTAAGAATACGCTCTAGACCACTGAAAGTTTTGGTCCTCACATCCAAAAATATTCGAGGTATCTCTGCAGAACTTTTGTCGAGATGTTTCTTCCATAAGTTGAGGAGAGCGTTCTTTTAATCTAGATAATATTTTAAATGAGCACTTGAGAGAGATAGTATAATATTTTGTAAATCATGTTTTAATGTGGTTTAATGAGAAATCTCCTCGATCCCTTCATTTATTAATGACAACCTTTACGAAACATGCATGATGGGTTATTATCATTAAGCCATACTAAATGTGTATTGGGAAAAGAACGAAAGTGGCAGGGACGGAAAATAGTAATTAGGATTTGGGAACTTTTTTGAACCCGCCAATACAGAAACCCATGAACCCACGGTTTAAAATTATAGAAAATTGGCTAAGTGTTGGGAGCGGTCAGTTGGAATTTTATACAAGAGAAATGAAAAACTTAGGAGCTGGATACCCACGATAAGTCCGATGGTCATAATGTAGATTGCGAATATTTGGGTGCAAAATGGATATCGCAGAACTTGGAATATGGTAGCTTGAACCCATGAACCCGGGAATGTAAAAACAGTTAAGTATAGGATAATATGGTGGTTGATCGGACTCATGTTATGGGAGTATGGATGGAGATGAGGATCTGTGAGTCCACCAACCTGTGAACCCACCATTTTCGAAAAATGACTAAACATAGTAACTAGAAAGAATAGAATGAAGAAAAGAAAAGGGGAATTTGGGTATTTATAGAAGAGGGAAAAGAAATGAACAAAATAAGTTGGGAAAATAGAAAAGGGGAGGGAAATTTCAGAAGAGGGAATTGATCTCAACAACTGGCTCCAACTGTGGAATGATAACCCCTTGTGGGTTGTCAAGAATCCAAAACCTTTATGACCAGGTGCTTCCATCCATTGGGCTATGGAGTCAAAGTAAGAATATACAAAATAAAAAAAATAAAATTATCTACAATGAGAATGAGAAAGTCTTAGGTGAAAAATCATTTAAAATGTTTCCCATTGATAGGCATCATTAATATTTTACCCTTCATGTCTTGAAGCATATAAGAGTTAAAACCCAAGATATTTTAATCAATATATGGTCCAATCCAGAGAACTTCATAATTTGTATGCATCAATGGTTTCTCCTTGGATTTGTTTTGGGCTAGAAATAACAACTTATTCTCTTTCAGATGGATCATCCAACAATTTCAAAATGTTTTCCCTTTGTTGGGGAATCTTCACTACTTCTGTAAAAGGTAGATTTATACTTAATTCAATCAAATCCTTGACAACATTATATTTCATTTGAGTGGATTTTGACATCATGTGTTCCCTTTTACTTTCAACACCATCTGTCACTTTCTCATTCGCCCTTTTTTCTCTTTATTTTTCTCTTTCCTTTTCTTTTTGGTTTTCCTTATCAGAATCGCCTTTATTTTTGGGTCTATTTACAAATATTTTTGTCTAGGTGACATTTATTGTGAATAGGGATCATTGTAACCTTATTAAAATATATACGTGGATGTCTCGCATCTATCCATATGCACTGTTTCAAAACTTTCATCATGTGAGTAATAATTCTCTTGCTCAATTATTTTCTCATCATACACATCATCTAGAACAACTGCATTGGGGGTAGGTTTCCTAGGAACCCTTGGTCTTTGTGCATTATCCGTGTTTTCGAACCTCACTCTGTTTTCTCAAGGAGGGTTCCTTCTTTGCTCTGGGACTAGAACTCTTGGATTTTCCATAGAATTAGCTCATCTTCTTAGTCTGGTTATCTCGTTCTGCATTTGCTTGATAGTTCTATTCATCTATCCAATTTCAATTCCTTGCTTACTTTCTTGTGCTACCACAGTGTCAACTTTTACATCAGGTATGGTTCCCTTGAAAAATACTCCTCCCATTGTTTGGTTTTGAGCTGGTCGTGGCTTGAATTCTTGATTATTTATTGAACTAGAGGCTCCTTGGTTGTCGATACTTAATCCCCCCAGCTACCTTTGTACTTTTCCTAGTATAATGTCAGGATCATCACTTGTTTCAATCATAATTTCTTCCATCTCAGTGTCTTTAGTCATTGCCTCCTCTAAGGTATCCATTTGGGATGTTCTGATAGCATATTTCACATTTGGAGGCATTGCATGCTTATAACAACTGAGAATGACTAGGTCATTTGGTATTTTATCTTCTGGAATCTTACTCAAGGTTTTATTGAACCTGATACTAAAATATCGCATTATTTTGTTCTTCCTCAAACCAATCTAGGTGAAATAAGTGAGAAGGGTATGATAAGTGATTGGAGGGGTGAACATAGTCAGGAACATGGCTTCAAGGTCATTAAATCAGAGAATTGATCTACTAGGTAGTGTCGTGTACCATTCATAATATTTTCTTGATAGGGTTTGCAGAACCAACCTTACAATGGCATAGTCATACTCAACATGGTGAAAATCACAAACATCAAGAAATAATTGCAGATGCCTCTTTGCATTGATGGCTTTGTTATAGCAAGATTTTCCTCACCCTACGCAAACTTGCACACAGGGCCTTTTTCCATTCCCCTATGCAGACTTGAAGTCCCTTTTTGCAAATTCCAGAGATAAAAACATTATTTTTCCACATATATGCACACTGCCTATAGTACAACATGCGTATATGTAGGTTGCACCACTACAGCCCATGTACATCGGGATTCGTGCCCAAAATTAAAAACTGGTGTCGGGTTTCCATGTCACGTCATGAGATGCATGATCCTTGACCTTCCATACACTGGAAACGTTCCAAATCGACCCTTCAGTTCCACTTGAAGGCTACAAATAGGCCAAATCCAAGCTATGGAAAAGAGGAGAAGAATTCAACTTTGAGAGCAAAGTTACTCTAGATAAATTATTCACTTCATATTGAGTCTGCATCCCATTGTCCTTTTAAGTCTGAACACATTGTTCAACCCCCGAGCTCTTCCCTACATGATTGAGAACCTCATTGTATCTCTTATATGAGCTTGCCTTTGGTGGAGTATTGAAGTGGTGGATGCCCAGCTGGAAGGAACTTAGTTTCTCGATTATGAACCGTGTCGACACAAAAGTTTATAATTCATTAACTTATGATGATTACATTTTAATAGAAATACTCTTTTCTTGTCCAATTAATATCTTATGAATATTTGAATTTTTATTCCATGGGTGTATTTGTTATGAATATTGATGGATTATGCTATTGAATGTGACAACATTATATATTATCACCATATGTTTGTGTTTCTTGGTTGTTGAGGACTAGTTGCAGGTGTATTGCTTTGAGTCAAGTGCTCAACAGTGGACTTCATCGAATGTCTGGATGAGGTAGGCCTTTTATCTTGTCTTGCTAGCATATTTGTTTATATAGCATACTTGAGATTAGAGTTGATTTATGTAGTCATTTTCGTCTATTGTGGTTTACCCATAGCCATAGAGATATTTTCCTCCTAACAGAATTGGCGACCATATTGGGGATTGAATCTTCTTTTTCAGGGTTTGGAGTGTTTTTCTCCTTAGATTGCTCTCATTTATATTGATTTTCTTGTTGCATGACTGCTTGGCAATGTCTATTCATTCTGGGTCTGAGTTTCTTATCCTTCTCCTTAGCTTGACTATGTTCTGACACTTATACGCAGGATTTTTCCTGACAGTCGCATACATACGCGCGTTGTGCTTCTATAAGAAGCGTATATACGCGCTTTTCCCTTGAACAATCGTGTAAATCACCCTTTTTTTCTTGGTTGTTGGGTTTGATGGTTTTTGGGTAGGTTTTGATGATTTTTGAGTCTTCTTGGGTCTATGTTATGATTTTTAAGTGTCTGTGGAGTGACATGAAACCTTTCTTTGGTTGAATTTTTGGGCAGTGCCTTTCTCATCATATTTTTCATTTGATTGTTCTTGTATCTTGGGCTGGGTGTTTTCTCCTTGATATCCTACTTGGTTTGTCTCTGTTTACATACAATAGAGTTTTTATATCAAGTTGTTGTTCAGTCCTTACATTTTCATTCTCTTATATTGAAAATACAAAAATATTAGGCATTTTACATTGTTGGCATTTTGATCTTTTGAGTCCTTATCATTAATCTTAGTGCATGTAAAGAAAGATTGCATTTTATTTTAGAATTGCAGAACTGGATTGAGAATTTCATTTTGAAAAGAATATCATTTATTAGGAATTGAAGTTAGGACTTTGCATTGTATTTATATTCATTTATTTTACTTGTTGAGTCATAACATCACTAGTTTCATGACCACACCTTTTGGAGTAATCAAGGCCACTAAAAGTAACATTATAATTTAAAATTGATTAGTAACGATTTTATTTTTCTAGGGTGCACAAACTAGCTTATTATTTAGAGCCTTGGAATAGGATTTTTTGAGTAAACGTCTCCAAGGCTATTAAATCAACATAAGTGTATGACTAAGGGAGTGGAGAAATCCATTGTATAATAGGTAATATCAGGAGGCTCTGCTTACACTGGAGTTAAGCACGAGGTTGTGTGACATTGGTTGAAGGGATATCCCCTCGATACCTTCTTAGCGTCAAATATATTTATGGGGATCTATTTATATATGGGGATCTTGCTAGTACCCTTACCTCTGTGATAGGTGGTTCTTTCAAGGTTTTGGTCTTTGCCACCCTTCCCATACGGTGGACCTGAATTACAACTGTTCACCTTTGCATCAGTTATATTGTGGTTACTTAGTTGCTTGACTTAGGTATCACATAGGTTACCTACAAGGGTTATTCTGTAGGTACCCTGTTTCAGATAAGGGTCGAACAACACACAACCTTTATGGAGGATTACCTCCCTGGGGGGAATCTGACGAGCTGGTTGTTAATCCCACGAGGGCCCTTATAAATTATTATGATACCTTTGATCTTTAGAAAAGGAGTCTCAGGCCCCTCTTGGGCGAGGCATACCCACTTTAGAGAGGGAAGTCCCTTTCAACCATTTTATCCTATTTCTGTGCATATTGGTCGTTTGATTATTTTTGGTGTCCTATTTGATTAGTGGTTTTCCTTGGGATTTGTTTTTTATATCATGAGCCTTGAGTCATCATGGAGCCAGACTAGCTTCCCCACAGGTCTCTCTGCTTGTTACAGTTACCACCAAATTTTGAGTCTTTGCCTTCTAAAAGGGGTAAATTTATCAAATGTGGTACACACACCTCCACTTATCATACTTTTGATCATACAAGGATGAGTACTGAATCAAGTCATCAAGCTACTGGGAGCCCTTCGACTCCCATACCTAGTATAGTTAATGGTACCCCTTCAACACCTTCAACCACAATGGTTGTAGTGTCGAAGGCACCTATCATCACCTCTTCCCGTCCTATAGTGAATACTCAGCCTATAGCCACGAACCCTTTTGGGTCTCTTTGTCACTCACCGGGATATAATTTTCAGTTCATCCCTATGGCCTCTAGTCATTTTTCCTATGGGATGTCGAACTTCACATCGCAGTTTTAAAACTCTATCCCATCGGCTGGTACAAATACTAGCATTAGACTTGGGGGAACATCTCCTCCACACACTCCATTCTTGTTTGGTGCCACTCATGTTCCTCAAATGACACTTACCATTAGAGGCGTTCCACCTCTTAATCCTAGGTCTAATCCTGTTGTTTCTGGGTGGAGTAACCAACCCGGAGGACAAGATATTGCTCACGTTCTGTCCTTTACACCCACCTCTTCTGTGTTGATTCCAACCAACATGTTTGGCATGATGAATCCACCTTTATCCTTCAGATTCACACCTGAAGGAGGTTAGTTTCACACCTTGGGAAACCCTTTACCTGGAGCCACTCCGGTTGGGGGAAGTTTTTATAACCCTCATCAAAACGTTCCTACTAGAATGGTGCCCAACCAACCTCTTATGAATCAACCCGAAGGAGGATCTTACAATCCCAGGCAGGGCCATGGTGCTTACCAGAACCCTGGATGGGATGTGATTCCCCAACCAAAATATTTCCATGGATCTTGGGGCCAGATGTCGCAACCCCATCTCCCTTTTTTGGCCACGCTCAATATGCCAGACTTGTATAAGTTAATGAATAACCACATGTGTCATGACCTGTTATGTCCCTCCATCCCCACTAAGCTTCCTTCAGATATTCCAAAATTCGAGGGAAAGACTAGCGAGGATCCTGGTAATCATGTTACCACCTTTCACCTTTGGTACTCTTCGAAATCCCTTAATGACAATTCTATTTAGTTAATATTGTCTCAACGTACCCTCACAAGGGTTTCCATGAAATGGTATATAGAGCTACCTAGGGGGGCATAAGGAACTTTTAATCAGTTGGTTTTAGTCTTCCTCAACCACTTCCAATTGTCGGTTTGTTACGATGTTGGGATCAAAATTTTGTCAACGTTTCATCAGGATAAGGCCACTCATATCCTGGATCACATCCAAAAGTGGTGTAGATGGAAGAGGTTGATCAAGGCCTACATACCCCTGGAATTCTTGTTAGAGTGGTTCCTTAAATCTCTCTTGCCTTATATTTTGAAGGATGTTTCTACATCCAAGGTCACTTCTAAGGAAGAATCAATTTTTAAAGCCCAACAGTTAGATCTTATATATGCTCAGTTTGGATTGTTATACGATATTCTTCCTGATGCACTGAGGTCAAACTATGACCCTAGACAAAATCCAGGGCCACATGTCGATGGAATTGTGGGCTTCGTCAATGTGAAATCCATAGAATCGGTGACAAGACATTTGAAAGACTTTTCTCTAAACCAATCTGTAGGAGGGCCAAATTCATCTGTGTCCTTCAGTCCCACTGATTTTTCTTATGTACGTTCTGTGCAATCATCAACTGACCCAAATGGTAACAAAAAACTAGGAGGGAATAAGAAGAAAGAATGTAATAATAATCATAGGGGTGGGAAGAATAATAATAAACCCAAGGACAACGATAATAATCAGAAGACAAATACTAATGTTGGTGAGGGAAAGAAAGAAAGGCGAAAGGTGAAGTTTCTCTATAATCTTTGTACAAATGATCACCTTACCCATTTATGCCCCAAACTTTTGGAAGCTACAAGGGTTTTATCTCTACCGCCTATTGTGATGACTAATCCTTTTCCACATAATCAACACATGGCCTCAAGCTCCTTGAATGCCATAAATGTGGCGAGTGGGAGTCAAAACCCATTGATGCAATACAGTGACCGTTTATGCACCAATATGGTTAAATGTGAGGTTAATGTAACCACTCCTTCTCGTGATTATAGTTCTCCATAGACTGTACTTGGTCTAGAGTCTCCTCCTCCTCCAGAGACGCCATTAAAGATCCAAAAACCAAAGCCACCTCCTCGTATTCTAAAAGGAGTACTCACGTGCTCTATCCACAATCCTAATGCTAGAGCCTCCCATAATTACTCTATTGTTGAGGACTTGGGTCAAACCCCTTGAGCGATGTCCGCTCTATAGGTACTCTAAATGTGTCCTTCACAAAGGAATTCCTTGCTATCTGCGTTAGGAGCTCTATATCCTTGTAGCTCGAAAGTTATCAAGTTTGAAATCACATATGTGAAGCCTTTCTTTCCTTACCATGTGGCATTCCAAATACACATGGGTTACTCGAAGTATACCATCAAGAATATTGTTGTATATGAAGGGCTTGTAACATGTGTGATGTCCCTAGTCTATTGGAAAGCCCTCAGCTCTCTGACCCTTTCTTAGTCTCTGACCATGTTGACTTCTTTTGATGGTCATTCCTTCCACCCTCACTGTATTCTTCCTACCTTTCTGTTCCAGTTAGGTGGAAAGATGGTAGAGGTGGATGTCGAGTTGGTTGATGCACCCCTCAATTATAACTTATCACTAAGACACAATTGGACTTATTCTATGACTGCAATCGTATCATCCGTCTTCCTTACTCTTTGTTTTCCTCATGATGGGAAGATCGTGGTGATTGACCTCTTGTCCTTTGCATACACTAGAACCAATGCATTTTTTTGATTGTTTATCCCCGTGATCGAAAATTCTCTGCTGGAAACTAAGAATATCAGTGTCGTAATGTATTCATCCTTTATGGGTACCTTCGAATTCATGGCACCGGTTCACCATATTTACACCATGTTCAGTAGGCATGTTTTGTAAGAGAGTTTCATTCCTTTAGACACTTTCTATTTTAAAAATCCTTGGACTCTACCTTCCTCAATGACATCTTGTGAAGGTCAGTCACATTATGGAATGGCCATGCCACTATCGACAAAAAATATTGTGTATCAAGTCATTCTTGACTCTTTCGCTGATCAGGATCATGTTACCTCACAGTCGAACGAGGAGGATCCTGTCCTGGAGCCCGTGTGGGCCACTTTGTCGTCTTGTTCACATGAATGCCTCGATGATAATTTTCCTTTGGATGAAGCTATCATCAAAGCCATGAATGGTTCTGAAAAACCTTAGGATGATATGCATCATTGCTCGTATTTCCTCTTAGAGCTTGTTAGAATCGAACAAGATGACTTTATATCTACTTTGAGCGAGATAGTCGGTCACTCCATAGTTCCACTTTATATGCATGGAATTTATGTTGAAGGAAACATGGCGAGTATCTCCCCCATTTTCATGATCGATATCTCTCATATCCCTGGAAAGATTGAAAATGTATACATCGATGTAGATTTTTCTCCAGAACAAATCATTATCTAGACCGAACTCTTCAGGGAATTTTGAGATGTATTGGCTTGGTCATATGAAGAGATGCCAGGAATTGACCCTCGAATTTGTGAACATGAGATTAAAACTTACCCTGATGCTAAGCCTGTTCAAAAACATCTTAGAGATGTCAATCCCCGGAGGGCCCCTGCTATTAAGGCAATGGTAGAAAAATTGCTTAATGCTGGCTTTATCTACCTAGTTCCCTTGACTGAATGGGTATCCAATTTCGTTCATGTGAATAAAAATAAAGGAACCATCCATATATGCATGGATTTTTGTGACCTGAGCAAAGCCTATCCTAAATATAACTTCCCAACACCCTTTATCAATTATATTCTCGACGAGTGTGTGAGAAGAGAAGTTTTTTCTTTCATGGACAGATTTATAGGGTATAACCAAATTCAGATTAAACACGAGGACCAACACAAGATGAAATTTATTTTCCCTTGGGGTACTTTCTCATACTGGAAGATGCCTTTCAGCCTTAAAAATGTTGGAGAAACCTTCCAACATGCTATGACCTTCTCATTTCATGATCTCAAGCATATAGTCGAAGCCTATATTGATGATCTTGCTACTCACTCCCGTAAGAGAATGTATCACCCTAAGCACCTTCAGCTAGTATTTGAAAGATGTTTCCATTGTCGCATCGGTTTAAATCCTCATAAATGCATCTTTTCCATTAGGTCAGGTCGTCTTCTAGGATTTTTAGTCTCTGAGACTGGGATCATGGTAGATCCGTTAAAGGTTGAGGAAATACTTTGATGTCCTCCCCTCGTATTATTCAACAAATTCAAGGTTTACAGGGGAAAGATAACATTTTACATCGATTTATAGTGAACTATGCCAATATTACTAGGGGTTTCATGCGTCTCTTGAAGAAGGACACTCCTTTTATCTAGGATGTTTGAGTCCAAGAATCTTTCGATGCTTTGAATAAATCCTTGGTATTGACGCCTCTGTATATTTTGACTACAGTAGAGATTACTTGCTTTATGTCACTACGTCCGAAGAGACGATTGGTATGGTTTTGGTTTAGGAGTATGATGAGCTTCATGAGCACGTCATTTACTATCTCAATCAAAACTTAGTTGGTCCTAAACTCAAATATTCTCATGTTGAAAAGCTATCTTTGGTTGTCGTTCACGCAATCTAATGGTTACGACATTTAATATTTCTTTGCAAAACCATTTTGGTTGTCGATGTCAATCCATTTCAATATGTCCTTACTAGGCGTATGATAGGGGAAAGTACAATAAATTGATTGTCATCCTACATGAATTCGATCTCAATTTCACTTCTGCGAAATACAAGAAATCACTAGTGTTTGCAGAGTTAATATTCGACTTCCCTTGATTAGATGAGGATGTTATTCATGTTGATCCATTCACAAATGAACACATTTTCATTGTCTCATGATCATACACCTGGTATGGATACATTGTTCTCTATCTTCAAACTTTGAAGTTCCCTCGGCTTTTCTCTCGAGATGACTGACGACGTATATGATACCAAGCTAAGAAATACCTTATCATCAGTGACACTTTGTATTATCGAGGAGTAGAAAATATCTTGTGTCGTTGTCTAACTCACGAAAAAGCCGAATCTATTTCAAATGACTACCACAATGGGGCTTGTGGTGGTCATCTATCCGGGCTTGTGACAATCCAGAACAATTTGTGAGCCATTTATTTTTGGCCATCTATATTTAAATATTATGTTGAAGTGGTTAAGATGTGTCACCCCTACTAGGTGTTCACTTGTAAAATGTGCTCACATCCAACTCCTCTCCATCCAGTCATTACTATCAGTCCCTTCACCAAGTGGGGGGTGGAATTTCTATATTGCAACCCAAATTCGGTTGGGGGCCATCAACACATTATCATGGCCATAGACTACTTTACTAACCGGGTCAAGGCCATTCCTACAGTTAAATCTGATAGGAAGACTTCCTGCTTCTTCGTATTCAATCAAATTATAGCCAGGCTCAGAATCTCAAGTGAGATTGTCACTGATCATGGCAGTCACTTTCAAAATTAAATGAAGGAAGAACTAGCATCTAAAATGGGTTTTAAGCATGGTCATTCTTCCCCTTACTATCCCTAGGAAAATGGACAATTAGAGGCCATGAACAAGTCTCTCAAGACCATTTTGTAGAAAATTTTCAGCCAGAGAAAATTTGACTGGCATATCATGTTATATCCCACACTTTGGGCATATCGAACCTCGTTCAAGACCGCCACCAATTTTTCTCCTTTCCAATTAGTACACGGTGTGGATTTGATATTACATATTGAATGTGAAATCCCTTATCTTACATTGGAAGTTGTGCTCCTACCTGACACTTCTAATGTTGAATGACGCCATGTACACCTAGAGAGTCCAGATGAGCAGCGTCGAGATGCCTCTATGACTATCGAAGTGAAAAAAAGATGTGTCAAGGTCTAGTATGATAAGTTTGTCTGTCCTCGATTGTACATTGAGGGTGACTTGGTCCTTTTATATGATCAAGCCAAAGGCCCATTGGGGGCAGGCAAGTTCAACCCATGTGGCACGGTCCCTGTATTGTGTGATGTGTCCTAGAAAAAGGATCCTATGAATTAGTATATTATGAAGGGAACATGTTGGTTGAGCCCAGGAATGGGCTCTATTTGAAAATATATTATGCTTGAGCCCCAAGCTTGGGTGTAACTATTTGTATACTAATGTAATTTAGTGTATATATCTTTTCCTTTTATTTTCATCTTCATATTTCTTATCAATTTTTCCCTTGGTTGGCATATGTCAATGGAGTCTTTGGTCTACTTAGGATTCACAGACGGGGCCGATCGTCATACATGAAACTTGGCTTCTGCTGCTTGGGTTTTTTACTCACCCAAGGGTCTGCTGGTGTCTTCAAGTGGCGCATGCATAGGGCCATCTACGAATAATGTGGTAGAATATAGCATCATCATATAACATTTGTGCGATGACATTTCACATGGTATTCACTCTTTGGAGGTTCGCTTGGACTCCCAGCTAGTAGTATGTCATTTGAACAGAAGTTACTATGTACATGACCCTACTTTACTTGAACAACAGTTTTATTTTATTACTTATCATCACATACCTAGGAGTTATAATTATGTATCTGATGCACATGCTAATTTTTTCTTAGATTGGAATTTGTCACATAACTAAATCAAAGAAAATATTCCCATCAATGTACACATTGTAACATAAGTAAAGCCGAAGAACCATGTTTTTATATATATTTTAAAAAATATGATGTTTATGGTACAAAATTGGGGCTAACACCCTCAATATACATATACAGTCGATCATACAAATAGTCATGACATATACGCCTATGGCACCATATGATTTTCATGATATAGAAATACAACGTTTGCGAGTCACCAAAAGAGTCGTACCCAAGCACAGGGTACGCCTACCACCTGCTGCTGCATAGCTTGAGGTATATCCTCCACATGAACCATTAGGATCTTTTGTTTCAAATGATATAGGATGCCCTGCACATTTTGAAGCACTCTCTATGTGTCCCCTCCTGCTGCCTCATCTCCCTGGTGCCTCCGACAATGTCGTGGAAGTCCATTCGATCGTTGTAGACCTATGTATGCATCACATACATGTCTAGTTAGTACTTAACATCATCCAAAAATATTTTTATTTTCCTATATAAAAGTACAAAAAAATGAAATATTTAAAAAACTTTGACATACCTATGTCTCCATAGGTGGTCCCTGGTGGTAATGGCATGTCAAGATCTTCTCTAAAATTGATCCCTATGTAAGGGTATTCATCCATAGCTATGACCTGTTGTATCCACTAGAAGAAGAAGTCATCATTGTAGGGTGTTGGCATCCTACCTCCGCCCTGTCGTCTCATCACCTCGGTCCACCGTGCCATGGCTAGATCATGAGGCCCACGCGGAATAATATTGACTCTAGGTCCCAATCCTGAAACTCGCTCAAAGAAAAAGCTACACAAGATTGAAGCGAAATTGAAGTTCCTCTTACTACCCTGTATGCATTCTGTCAACTGGATCTTCATGTTAGCCAATAGTGAGATGCACTAGTCGTACACCGTGGGTCTCAAGCACTACATTGAGTAGAACATAAGCAGCCTCGATGCCTGGTGAAAATAGGTCAATCTTATGATCCATGTCAAAACGAGGACAACAATCTTGAGGTTTAGATTGTTTATCGCTCGAATGGGGAGTTGGCTCTCGACCTTCTCGGTCCCTGCAATATAATACGTGTCTATGTATTCCTATAATTTCATACCGCTCGCAGCTTCCTGGGACTTGAGGTTGACCACCTCACCCCGACGCGACAACCCCTTCAAGAAATAAATGTCTTTGACTTCAATCCTTAATGGTTGTCCATCAAGGTCGAAGCTCTCACTTTATGGATCCCAGTAATCCATGAGAAACTATAGAAATCTTACTTGGGCCCTCATACCTTTGACATCCAAAATATTTTATAGCCTGCATCTTTTCAAGACCATGTGGGCCCCTAGATCTCTCTCCACAACATCTACCTCCTCATGTTCTCTTTCCCTCCACTCTAGCACCATCCAGCAAGAGACAAACCCCTTTTTGAGTTAGCAACCACTAAAAAACATTGTTTACGGACATATATGTAGGATGTAGTGTTTGCAATCACATATATGGATGATTATATGCTATATGTCTTTTAAACAACCGCATATAAGAATTCATATACGTGACCCGATGAACTGTAGCCTATGTACACCTAAAGTTTTAATTTGCGCCCTAAATAACTTAAAAATTGGAACCTGATTACAAAATATAATCCACTGAAAATAAAGAGGAGAGGAAGAAGAATTACCTCATCCAAATGGTCGTTGATTCCATTGCTCATAGCTCCTTCAATCACCAGTTGAAGTTCGGAGGTAATTTGGTTCAAAATCCACTATTTGGGTAAAAATTACAAATGGTATAGTAAATTTGTTTTTTTTTACTATTTATAGCAAATTTTTACCCACTTTGCATAGTTTTGGACAATATTTTTTCCTAATGGACTAATACGACTGTGGATTGAGTTTTTTTTTGTAGTTTTATCCAATGATTCCAGCGGTTTTCAGTGCCATGTCGCCCGTTTGTAACTTTGGACGAGTATTTTCATTACCCAATATATAGGATAGGTATCCATTACATCATGCAAATTTGCATCATCCTATGACTGTCACTCATATGCCTTATGTACGAACCCATTTTATAGTGACACAAAACCTTCTATGTGTATCTAGAAGTGTCCTTATCGAATGGTAGAGACTTACCAAACATGGGTACCCTAGTTAGATTCTCTGCTTAATTCGATGCCCATGAAAATATTTTTTTCGTAGGACCGGGAGTCCCTTATAGCTAACACGTTACTTTATGTTGAACCTCATTTCTTACTCATAAACATGTTGACCTATACCTAGAGGACTCTCTAGCGAGTTTGATTTAAGCTCTTTTTCGACTCGTTTTCAAAAAGAGAAAAGATTGTCAAGTGAACTTGTCTCTTTCACACTCGTAAATTGGATTCGAAAGGACGTCTATTTGGTGCAAGTTTATCCCTTTTTCAAACCAAGTAGACTAATATTATGGAAAAGGGACATTTTCTGGCATTAAGATGTAATTGCATCTCATGCCCTTGCTTGCAGTATTGAGCCTATTGTCGGTCTCGCTTTTGCGTTATAAGTCATTTTTCTCAGCAATTTGCATCCTCAACCAACCAGAGCCTTGTTTATATCCTTTGGAGCTTGGCACCCTATACCCAAGAGGAAACATTCCCCCGAGTGTCCATCTCCCACATGCAACCCCCTTGCATTGAGCATAGGTATGTTCCACTGTTGGAATTATTTTTTCTTACTTGCGACACTTGTTTCCTCCTCTGTATCATAAAATTCATTTGGAAATGAAAAAAAAAAAGAAGATGGGCGGGAAGGAATATTATCTTATATCAACAATAGTCATTTCTCCTTTGAACATAGCACAAAAAATTTGAGTCCACTTGTCACCAAAATTTTGGGTTCAACATGACCTTAGGAAGGTGATCTCATTACATAGAGTTTACTCCTCCGACTGGTTACTCTTCCAGTCCCTATGGAGAGTTTGATTGATGCATCTTGCATCTCAAAGTTTCATCATTGGTTCTATGCTATCAGAGTTTTCCACGTGTCTAATTCTCTTGTTAAAAGGATTCCTATCAACCTGTGTTGGCCATTCCTTAGAATTCTTGAATTTTCCTGTCATCCATACCCTCAGTTTGTCTCAGAATCACATGAAGTTGTAGTCCTATTGCGTACCCTGGTCCTACTTTCCTCATTGGTAGGTAACCTTGAACCTAGCAGTCAACATTTCATCATTGGTCATTGAATAGGTGGTTTCCCTTGTGTTCAACGACAAGACATTTATTCACACATTGGGATTAGTTCAGTGTCTTGGATGCAATTATCCCTATTGGTGGTTTCCTCGCCTTTGTCAACAATTTTCCTCATTGGATTCTATTCAGAGGGTCTTTTTCGTGTCCCTCTTGCGCCTAACATACGAGAAAGACGCATAGGGTCATTGGTTCATGAACATGTTCTTCATCTGATTTCCTCCAAATCATCAATCTCCTGCTTTGTACCTCATGCTGAATGATGAGAAATTCCTTAATTCTCTCCTTTCAGAAGTTCTTCTTCCATCG
>ML804719.1:73175-100201 GCA_009831015.1 Picea engelmannii
TTATTATTATTATTATATTCAGATTATCTGACTACCGAGTCATAAAATCAACAGCCCAATTCACTTATCCGTCATGGATAATTTGTGTTTAGCCATCCTTAACCGGATTGTAAATTCGGGTTATCTAAATCCCCAATCACAAGGTAAACTGTTGACTTTTCGCTGGCCTCCAATGATCCGAATTCAATCAGAATTTTGAGGCTGGCCTCCCATGACCCGAATTCAATCGGGTTAAATTCAAGGTGTTGGAATAGACTGCAATTCTCCGAATTTTAAGCGATTACTTTTATGATTTTCTCGCATCTAAATCGTAAATTGTGTGAGGCGCGTGAGCAAAATGAGAGAGATCTCGGAATAATTTGCGAGATATATGACGAAGGGGCACGTCTTATTAACCTTATCTGAGTGCCCAACCACAAGGTCGACCGTTGACTTTGCTGCTGGCCTCCAGTCACACCCGCATTCAAGTAGGGCATCATCAGGACTGTGTGGCTGGCCTCCAATGACCCGAATTCAATCAGGTTCAACTCAAGGTGTTGGAAGAGACTGCAATTCCGCAATTTTTTTAGCGATTACTTTTATGATTTTCTCGTATCTAAATCGTAAATTGTGTGAGGCTCGTGAGCAGAATAAGAGAGATCTGGGAATAATTTGCGAGATATATTACGAAAGGGCGGCACGTTTATTTAATTCCTGGTTCTCTGCTTCTCTTGGGCATTGATCAGGAACATGTACACACTGTGAATGTTCCGATTAAATCCAAAATGGACAGAAAGAAGAGGTGGCCATCAGATCATTCTCTCTCTTCTCCTCCTGTTTCTTCTCTTTCACGCAAAAAGTCCGTTATAAAAGGCAATTAAACGGAAAGAATCTCAATCATTCTACCTGCGTGGTAGTGATGAAGTAGTTGCATTGTAAGAAGTAATCAAAGTATCCTAAGGTATTTTGCACGCTATGTTTGGGCAGTTTGGGCAAGTCTGTCCTTTGGTCTATATGCTGAACAGCAAGTTCGGGCATTTTTCAAGTATGATGTTGATTGCACATAGGGATCAAATTAGATTACTCTTTCATATTACATGTAATATTGCATTGCATTTTACAAGTCATGTCGTCTCCTATCTTATTCAATAAAGTGCAATTCCTAATAGACTCGTCAATACCTATACACCTTAAGAGCCTACCCTGCCTTTGTAGGATAAGGAAATGAATCCTTCCTTGTCTAATACAGAAACTTTATAGAATCCACAATTGTAGAAAAGAGAGATGTTTTGAATTATTTGAACTTCTGAATTGAGTAAGAGGTATTACTGTACTTTTTTTTGTTGTTGATATAAGTATGGTAAGTAATTTTGTAGAATATAACATGTTTTTATTTAAATTTATGAATTGAGTCAAAAGCTAGAATCAAGAAAAGATTATAGGTCAACTCACTCACACCATCCTAGTATATCTTTTGTTGAATTTGGTGACAACTAATTCTTTTAAAGATGGATTTAGAACCTATTATTGTGTGTTGGTTGTAATTAAATAGACTAAGTTAGAATATGGATGAGATTGCATTTAATAAATAGTTTCTTGTGTAAATGTATATAAATTCATGTAAGCCCTTAGAGGCATATAGAGACAAGGAGGATGTGAGAGGATATGAGAGAACTTGCAAGTCTATTGTAATCTCCTATGCTTGGTGGACTTAGCCCAAAGTTTGGGTGAACCAAGTGAAATCTCTGTGTTTCTTATCTATGTGATTATTGATTATCATATGTGAATTGTGTTTTCCGCATTTGCAATTCTAACAATTGGTATCAGAGCTGCGTTGAAGATCCGTCAGCACCAGATCCATAGTGCAAAATCGCTAATTGAATAGAAAATTATCAACACTCCCTAAGTAATGTTAGAGGTGTGTCGACACACTCACACCCGTGAAATTCCAATTTTCTAAAAACTCATGCACCCGGTTAATGCATCAAGGTTGACCTCACACTAACGCTCCCTCATACATAGTGAAGGAGCGCCAATCTCCCTTCATAAAAAATTAACATGGTTTTGAAAAAATTAAAGGAATGGTTTTTTTTGAAAAATAAATGAATTTTCTTTTTCAAGAAATTCTTTTTTCAAAAATTGAATTAGTTTTTTTAAAAAGCTTGAAAAAAAAGTCAAGTGGGTGGATGTTTTTAAAAGGGTTTTTTTATGGAGTAAAAGTATGAAGTAAAAAGTAAAGGTATGAAGTAAAAAGGTTTTTTATTAAAAAAAAATTATTAAACCTTTTGGAATTTATATCATTATTTTTCCACATTTTAAAGGGTTTGGTTATTATAAGCAGTGGTTTTTTTGGAATTTTTTCCTTTGCTAATGGCGAAAACTCACAGTGCTAAATTCGAAATCGAGAAGTTCAATGGCAAGAACAATTTCGAGATCTGGAAGGTTAACATGCATGATCTGCTCGTGCAATAAGGCATGGTGAAGGCGCTTTTGGGAAAAGCAAAGAAACTCGTGACCATAACAGATGAAGACTGGGATGAGATCGATGCGAGAGAACTGAGTTCCATATGTATGTGTTTGGTCGATGATGTTTTGTCCAACATTGTTGCAAAGAAGACAATAGTCGGTTTGTGGACGAAGCTGGAAAGCTTACAGTATATGATGAAATCATTGACGAACAAGATCTTCCTGAAAAGGAAATTGTATAGTTTGCACATGAAGGAAGGTACGAAAATAGCTGATCATTTAAATACTTTTAATATTCTTTTAGTCCAGTTGACTAGCATGGGAGTAAAATTCGATTCCGAAGACAAGATAATTACACTATTGTGTTATTTTCCCGTGTCATGGGATCACTTTGTTACCTCTATTAGTTTCATCACAACATGAAATATTGAGTTTGATGTTATTGTAGGAGCACTGTTGTCTGATGAAACAAGGAAGAAAACCAATTCAGAAACCTCTACATTTGAGGCGATGATGGTCAGAGGAAGACCTAAAGAAAGAGGACACGGTCAGAAGGATTTCTCTCGGTCAAAGTTGAAGGGAAACAAGAGTAAGCTTAAGTGTTGGTTTTGTGGAAAATCGAGACACTTGAAGAAGGATTGTTGGAAGAGACAACAAGCCTCCAAAGACGACCCTCCAAAAGAAATGAAGGAAGCGAACACAACTAAAACAGGTTCAACAACAGGTTCAGGTATGATTGATGAAGTTTTATCAATTAGTATTGGTTCACGTCATGATCAACAATGGTTATTAGATTCTGGTGCTTCAAATCACACGTGTCTTCATAGACACTGGTTTGTTACTTACCAGCCTATAGATAATGGAATAGTTTACATGGGAAATGATATCTTGTGCAAAGTTGTGGGAATTGGTAGCATTTGAATTAAGATGTTTGATGAAACTATTAAAATACTAACTGATGTGAGACATGTACCTGAGCTTAGGAAGAACCTAATTTCTTTGGGAGTCTTAGAGACTGCAGAATATAAGAGTATTGTTCAAGGTGGAGTTATGAAGGTCTACAAAGGAATCCTACTAGTCATGAAGGCAAAGAAGGTTGGAAACTTGTTTCTGTTAGAAGGAAGAGATGAGTTAGATCATGCGACAATAGTATCTGAGAATGATAGTGATTATGTTCGACTGTGGCATCAACGGTTGGGCCATATAAGTGAAAGAGGATTGAAGGTATTACCTGGTCGGAAGTTGCTTCCTAGTCTAAAGTCTTTAAAGTTAGATTTCTACAAGTATTGTATTTATGGAAAACATAATAGGCAAAGATTTAAAACCATAAGACACACCAGTTAAGGAGTCCTTGATTATATCGATTCTGATGTTTGGGGACCATCCCCTACTATTCCGTATGGAGGATCATCATATTTTGTAAATTTTATAGATGATTTCTCTAGAAAGGTCTGGATCTATATGTTGAAAAGAAAGGCTGATGTATTTACTATTTTCAAGCAGTTTAGAGATTTGCTAGAAAAGAGCACTGGTAGGTCCATTAAATGTTTAAGAACTGATAATGGTGGTGAATTTATGTCAATGGAATTTGAGAACTATGCAAGGAGTTTGGGATTGATAGGCATAAAACCACTGCCTATACTCCTCAACAAAATGGAGTTGTTGAATGCATGAACATGACTCTTCTAGAGAGAGAAAGGAGTATGCTTAGTAATGCCAACTTGCAACATGAACTGTGGGTAGAAGCAGTAACTACAACTTGTTATCTGGTGAATCAATCACCATAAAAAACAATAGAATGCAAGATTCCTGAAGAGGTATCGAAATGTCACCCTTGTAATTATTCTAATCTTAAAGTTTTTGGTTGTGAAGCCTATGCTCTAATTCCGAAACATCAACGTTCTAAATTAGATCCAAAATAAAAAAATCTTATCTTTGTTGGATATGGTGATGGTATTAAGGGGTGCAGGTTGTGGTATCCTAATGCCCACAAGATCACCATTAATAGAGATGTAATATTTGATTAATCATCTCTCATCAAATCATATGTAGATGTTCAAATGAAACATGAAGTACCTAAGTATCAATAGATTCAGTTTGAAACCAGTTCAAATACAGATGAAAGAGAACATGAAGAATATTCTGAATATGTTCATGAAGAGTTTCCTGCAGAGGAAGACATGGTTGATGATAACAATCAACAGAATGTGGATAAACCACAAACTTTCCTAAGGAGGTCTACGTGGGTCAGAAATCCTCCAAGAAGGTATGATGATTTTCTTTCATCAGATTCTTTAAGTACTAATGATGATGAACCTCCATGCTATCAATAAGATGTGAAGGGTTCTAACAGTGATAAATGGAAAGAAGCAATGAAGGATGAAATGAAGGCATTAGAGAGGAATGCCACACGGGACCTAGTAGAACTTCTAAGAGACATAAAAACTATAGGTTGCAAGTGGGTCTACAAGTTGAAGAAGGGTGTTGATGATAAAGTGGAAAGGTACAAAGAAAGGCTGGTTGCGAAAGGATATTGTCAGAAAGAAGGTATTGACTTTCATGAGATTTTTTCACCAATTGTTAAGTTCGTTTCAATTCAAATTGTGTTAGCATTAGTTTCATTACTTGATTTGGAATTAGAGCAGCTAGATGTTAAAACTGCCTTCTTACATGGAGATTTGGATGAGGAAATTTACATGGAACAACCTGGAGGGTTTGTTCATAATCGCAACAAGAAATTTGTTTGCAGGCTCAAGAAATCATTGTATGGCCTGAGGCAGTCGCCCAAACAATGGTACAAGAAATTTGACTCTTTCATGGTGAGCCAGAATTATACAAGGAGTGATTATGATCATTGTGTCTACTTTAAGAAATTGAATAACGACATATTCACTATCTTAGTATTGTGTGTTTACGATATGCTTTTAGCAAGAAAAATCATAACTAAGATCAACAGGTTAAATGATCAGATGTCTAGGATGTTCGATATGAAAGATCTAGGAGCAAAAAGGCATATTTTGGGCATGGAGATATTCAGAGACAGGTGGAATGGTAAGCTTTGGTTGTCACAACAGAAGTATGTTGAGAATATACTTTTGAGGTTTGGTATGAACGATGTGAAACCATTTTTACTCCCTTTGGCTTCCCATTTTAAGCTTTCTTCAAGTTTATGTCCTAGTAGAAAAGAAGAAAAGGAATATATGTCTCGAATACCATATGCTAATGCAGTAGGAAGTCTAATGTATGCGATGGTTAGTACAAGGGTAGGCATTTCACATGGAGTTGGGGTTGTGAGAAGATATATGACAAATCCAGGTAAAGAGCAATGGGAATCAGTGAAATGGGTACTTCGGTATCTGAGGGGCACAAGTGATTATTGTATCACTTATAACAATGGTTGTGAATTAGTTTGTGGATATGTTGATTGTGATTTTGCAGGTGGTTTGGACAAGAGAAGGTCGACTTCAGGGTATGTATTTACTCTTGCAGGTGGGGATTAGTTGCTCATGATATGCTTCTGAGAAGAATAAAATCCTAATCAACTCATACTAATGAATAAGGAGGCTAGGATAAAGCACAAGCATGCCAAGAAGAGGAAAGAAACGAGCATCAACTAGGATGCAAATATAACCCACAATAGATGAAGATTTGGAGAAAATAACTCTTATAATAAGAATGGGTAATACAAACCCTTGGTCTATCTACATAAAATTGAATGAGACAAGAGACAAATAAAAACATCTAAGCTATGTGATGTCGTGGACCCTTTTTTATTCAAAAGAGAAGAAGATCGAGTGGAGTGATAGGTCAATGGAATGCTAACCCCATTCAAATCAATTGATAAAAATTGATTGGATGTGGAAGAGGAAGGAACCATGATGGTTCTAACCTAAAAGAGAATATACATATTATGGAGGTAGGCATAGGAGCCCTACATCTGTCTAAGAATACTAAAAGAATGGAAGTCGATGAGTTGGGACTTGTCATATTGAGAACATAATATCCAATAAGATTAAGTCTAAACATTAATGAAATCCTCCAGCACCACTTGGATATTGAAACTAGTATGCCATTAGTTTGGAGTCAACTAGATGAAGATGGGAAAATCACTGAAGTTTTTTATTCAAAGGTTATAGATGAAAGGCAATTGGATAAATATTTTACATAATGAAGGTGAAAATAAATTTCTTATATGCATTGAGGATCTCATGGGAACACACCCTTTGCTAGAGTTAATTATTGAATAAGTTCAAATCCTAACGACTAAGCATTGTGAAAAAGAGACATGACCCAGAAGAAACAATGTGGCCAAATACAAAGATCAAGGATATCAAATAGAAGAACTCGAACAAAATCAAAGTGTTAAAAAATAACCTGTTAAAATTATAACCACTAGCAATCAAATGACACCAGTTGAAAGTTTGAATTGGTTTATTCCAAAATGGTCATCGACACCACCACTAACCACATCGTTGAAATTTTCGGTACCAACAAATGTGGAAAGCACCAACACTATAAACCTTCCTTTATATGAAGGAGATGAAGATCCAAAGAGGCATTGGTAGTACAAATATGATCTAGGATGCCATGGATGTCACCAAAGAGATGAAGAATATGGCACAATTTGTAGAAGGAATGAGAAATAAATCTTTGACTTATTTTATGAACTTTATCCACAGTCATAAGGAAATAAAGAACACAATTATGAGTAACTTATTAACATTTGTTAGGACCCAAACCATAAACATCCAATAGGATAGAAACTTAAAGAAATGAAACGGATTCCTAGGGAGTCAATGAGAGATTATGATAAAATATTTAAGGATCCACCTAGCTAGATCCCATATATTATTGAAAAAGAGATACTCGTGTAGTGTTTCAGTGTAGGATTTATTCACAAGAATAGGGTACCCTTGAGAATTCATGGAATTAAATAACGCCAGGATGCATGAATAAAGGACAAAAATAAATTTGAACATAATGATGAATGGGTCACCTCATCAATGACCAAAATGTTGGAGGAAAATTAGAGATGATGCAAAGATCATTGAGAGAAATCGAAATGAGAAGATTAGATTTGTGGTGTACCCTATGTATGAATGAAGGTCATACAAAAAATGATTGAAAATACATAGATTAAATTGACGGACACCGGGATGTGAAAATAGTCCAAAATGGATATTATTGCAAAATTTTTCAAGCTATAGTGACCCATACTAAAAAACGATTTCCCAACACAACTTAAAGAATTCTAATCTTGAATTGTGTGTCATCTATGAAGAACCTACACATAATATGTCGTAATACCAAAAGAATGGTTTGAATAAGCCTAACTACCAAACTATATATCATGTCCAAGCTACAAATCAAAACAAGAATTAGCAAGGAGGAATAGGTGATGGTGTCTATCAACTAAAAGGTGGCAATTGAGGTGGTTATCGAGGAGGTCTAGGAGGTCGGCATGGTAGCCAAGGAGGATAGAAGAGAAAAATGTGATTCATATGTTACAAACAAGATTATTTGACTCCTAAATATCCATTGAGAGACATAGTTGAGCTAAAAATTTGCACCAAGAGTAGGAGACCATTCATTAGAATATTTTCCAATAATGCTTGAAAATTGAAAATATAATGAATATGAGGAATCTTGATCTCCCACAAAGTGCACTAAATAAGAAACCAATAAACTCCAATAATTTGCTTGTGATCACTAGGTTAGGAGCAAAAAGGGGGAGAAAATGCATTTTTGCAAAGAGATTATATCATAAAACCCAAAAGAAAAGGTAAAGGAGCATAGCTTAATCCATAAAAACAAAGAGAAATTATGAATGAGGCTAGGGGTGTATTTAGAATTTTGGTTGATGAGGAAGAGTTGAAGAATATGTAGATAAGAATCAAAAGAAATATAGGAACTTTGTACTAGGAGACTTTCTAGATATTTAGGTGAAAATGAATCAATTTCAAGGTTACTAGAGCTAATGGATATCTTTTAAATTTTTAAAGGATTATGATAAAGTTATTGAAAAGTTGTGTCGATTAAATCAAGAAGATGTAATTGTCAATGATTAAAATCCTGAAGTCAACCTAGAAATCAAAGGCTATTTTCTTCCACATGTTGCAGTTGATTTTAGATCAAAATAAAACATACTACCAAAGGAAACATATATAAATATGGGAAAATGAGATCTAGTTAGGTCTAGGAACCTTTTTAAACTAGGAGAAAAAATATTTGATGAGCCTATTGGATTGCTCGGGTGTAGAAAAATACATTACGAGAATCACAACTGTAGTCAACTTTGAAGTTATCAACCTACTTGAGTGTACTACAATATATCTAGGGTTATTTCGTCAACCATGGATTCAAACAATGAATGAAATGATTTTCTTGGAGAATGAAAAAATCAAACTATAAGAAAATGGAAGAAGGATAATCATACCCTTAGACTCAAAGGAACATAATCCTTGGTTTGAGCCCTAGGGTGAAGAAAGAAACATAATAAAACTCTACCAAGTGATGCAAGGAAGAGGAAAAATTTTCAAACAAAATTCCAAAGGTGAATTATGGTTAGGATCACGCTTGTATGTGGCCCAAAAATATGATATAGAACTATACAAATGGTATATGAAGAGCTATGAATCAAGAGAAGGAGATTATTGGTCTATTGAAGCTATACTTGGGCATAACTTTAGATGTTACATCTCAATAAAAAGAGTGCTAAGGTATATGAGAAAATAATTAGATATTACACAAGCCTATTACCCATAGACTCGAAGATGACTAAATTTCGTCCATTAAGATGCAAGGAACAATGATTTCCTGCAAAAGGTCAACTTCAAAGTATAATGCAATCATTTATGGGAAAAATTGCATGTTGGTAGGGTACTCACGCCTCTCAACTATATAAATGGACTACTAACACATTGTACTTGTTGAAATATTCTAAGGAAATAAACTAATAGCTATAGAAAACATAATGAAGTTTAAACCTAGATTTGACAGAACAAGAGACATCTCAAAGAAAGAAAGAGAATGGAGTTGGATCAGATATCACATGAAATAGTTTGTCCTCACATGTTCCCAAGTACCTTGGAATATTTTTCATATAAGTGGTACAAAATTGAATAATAAAAAGGAGATACGTGGAGTTGGAAGTCTTTAAGAGAAAAATTTAGAAATAATTCAAGAAATCATAGATTTCATAGAAAAGAAACCAATAGAAATTTAAAGGATGACAAGGGAATGCCAAAGATTTACATAGGGTCAACATCGACTCGTACAAAATATCATGCCAAGAACAAAAATTGAAAACAATATGAATATTTGAAATGGAAAATGAATATTTTCCTAGGAAGAGATTAAAATGGAAGAGAGATCACCTAGAGGTCCTAAAAAAATTAAATTATGTTTTAAAATTTTCGAAACAAGTTGACCTAAAAAATGAAGAAGGGGACAAATTTGACTTCCCACGTATGTCCAATGAATTTCATGAAGGAAAAATAAAACTAGATGAATCAAAAGCACTAGGGTGGATGGATTTAGATCTCAAATTTAAAGAAGATGACATTTCAAATGACGATCAACCAAAAATGATCAGAGTTGGGGATTACTAGTCAAAGAAATAAAGGCATAGATAATCGAATTTCTAAAAGAGTACCAAGATGTATTTACTGGAGAATATAAATATTTGAAAGGTTTGTTTGTAAATATGGGGAAAATCAATATTGACTTGATACTTGATGCCAAACCTATTAAAAAGAGGCCCTAGAATTGGTTCACAAGTATAAATAAATTATGCAAAAGGAGATGAAAAGTATGTGAATTAAAAATGTTATTTATCCCATAGATAAGACAGAGTGGGTCAAACCCATCATTTTTAAGTCGAAGAAGCACGATCCCTTGATTTGATCTAGTTGATAGAAAGAACTATGGTTGCTAGTGATAACGATTGATTTCACCATAATTAGGGTAATCTCTATGTAGATTTTATATGGATAAACAAAGTTATACTCATAGATCCCTTTCTAACCATGTTCAACAATGAGATGATTAATGGGGTAGAAGAACAAAAGTGATATTCATTTACATCTATGGATTTTTGGGACATAATAGAGTACTAATCGCAAAGTAACATTAATATAAAATAACATTTGTGATGGATTTTGGACCATTCACCTAAAGTGTAATACCATTTGGATTGAAAAATGTCACTGTGGTCATTTCAAGGATATTATTTAAGGCATTTTGGGAGTATTATAGAACCATGTCTATCTACTTCAATGATTGGACAATGTGTATTCTACTAAAAAACCACATACATTGGCTCTAAATTATGTTTGAAAGGTATCATCATATACACTTGTCCTTGAATATAAATAAGTGCATGAGCAACATCACTCACTAACCCAAAAATATGCTTTGGGCTCAACATGATGTTTCTCATTTCTATATATTCCTAAGCTAGTAGGAGGGTTTCTATGAGTAGCCTATCAAGCTTCAGTTTTAGTTAAAGATAGTTATAGTAGTCATAGTTACTATGTCCCTTTCCATTTAAATAGTATAAAGAGGTTACATTTAGAGTTTCATTCAAGAAAATAATGACTTATGAGACACTATAAGTGTATTAGTCATTGATTGTAAGTCACTTGGTCTCAGCTCCAGTCAGTTACAAGGTTAAAGTTTAAGTTTGGTCAGTGTCTCAATTATCAATAAAAGGGTTAGTATGGATAAATGGATTTCAGATTTATAGTCTTCATTATCCTACTATCACCAATTGAGGATCTTCATAATAGTCATCAATATTATTTTTTCCAACAACATCTTGTCAGCAACCAAGCAAGCTCAATCCATCCTTGTTTGGCTTGTTTCAGAACTCTAATATTATTATCCCTAAGAGATGTCATATAGGAATAATTATTAATCCTTTGAACCCTCATATATCATAATTATCTATGTCAAGGGTACACCTTTCATATTCCATGAGCTAAGGACTCGGTTTGCATATTTTCAACATTGGCCCCTTTCGTTGGTCATTGGGCGAGTCTCATATGAACACAATATTTCATAGAATATAAGATTATTTACATTCCATTTATTACAACATAAATTGGTTTTACCCTATAGGGATAATAATGATCTTTGCAATGATCTATCATTTGCCTCATTTTGACTTCATATGACTAGTCTAAAAAGGGCATGAATTGCACACTTCCTAAATGGAAAAAATTCATAATTGTGACTTCATTATAATTTTTTGTTCTAATATATGAATGAAAATAAAAATAAGTATTAAAGGTGATGTATTTAAGTTTGAGACATTTCCAACAGTATATTATATGCCTAGTTTCGACCCCTAGTTTCTGAGAAAGAACCTTCACAATTTTAGGACTAGTTTCAGATGCCAATTTGGTAAAAGTGGTTCATGGTTTAAAAATTGTTTATGATAGGATTATAATAATAATAATAATAAAATCATGTTGTATTTGACTCAAATACCTTTTCAACAGTTCCTCATTTTCCTCATTCTGACATCGTATGGCCCAGTTAAAGTTGTCACAAATCTTTAAACTAGTTGAGGTGGGATGGTCTAACCATATTGCACGATAAAGGTTTAGGTAAGTCAAAGAATTACTTAAAAACATCATATGAGGGTTTCATTCCCACGACATCAAGACAATCGTTGATACCTTTCCATCGATACTTCATTTTCTTCGATTGGATAATGTATTGCCATGTGTCATTTTTCGCAAGTTTGGGTATTTTGTGGACCCAATCAACAAATCATTATTTAGAGGGAAGATATTCCTTGCCAAAATTGAGGGCCTAGGTGGAACACAATTAGAATTTATATTTTATATTCAAAATGGGCTCATTGTGTCCTTTCCAATGGTGTTTCCCATGCCACATTCCGACTCCATCTCATCTGGTTGCATGCTTGGTATCCATTAGTGGAAGTCAAATTCAAAGGTTGACTTTGCATGCTTTTTTAGGAAGATAATAAAAAAAATATAAATTATAAATGTAAAAAAAAATATTAAAAAAGGAAAAAAAGGAGTAGCGCATAGGCATGCCACACACCCCCTCCCATGAAAAATTGGAAATTGAAAAAAATCAAGATAAGGAGAAAACATAAAATCTCCTCCTTCCTCCCTAAGTTTTCATTTGGTTAGGTAATTTAGTAGGAGAGATGCTCTGTAGTGTTGGTTCAAAGGTAGAATGGGAACTAATAAAACATACAATCTCCAATAAATAGTAGGGAATAGGTACCCATGATTATTCCTCATGTGACAGATTGATATTAATTGCTCAAAGATGTTGTTTGAGCCTATAGATGATGGGTGTTTCTAAGTGTGTGCTGGTTCATAATAGATTAGGGATGAGTTTGAAAAAAAATTGAGTTTATGTGTTGGGATGGATATTTTCTTGCGAGAAAATAACCAAGTTTGTGCTCTAGCTTGGTTTTCTTTCTTGGAAAAGAAATGTTTGAAGTTCAGTGTATGGATAAGTTTGAATGCAGTGGGTTATGATTCATATTTTGTGTATTGGTTAAAACTGCTTTTTTTTAGTGGGGGTGTAGTGGACTTGTGTTTTAGATTTTTATCTATTTTTTAGAGTTTAATTATTGTTATGAATATACTTGAGTAGTTTAATTTAGGGAAGAATTGCAAGAGGGAGGGGATTTGAACCCCTCTCAGGAACTAGGCCCAAGCCCTATGCCCCTATTTTCAAACAACTTGAGTTGTTTTGTGTAATTGAAGGCCTATAAGTATAAGTTGAGGGGGAGGGGATTTGAATCCCTGACCTCCTCCTTTGATTGTTTGGTGGAGTAGTAAGTTGGATGAGAAAGAGACAAGATGTGGTTGTTTTTTCCACTCTAGAGGCTAAGAATGTGTATACTACTCATTTCATTAGGGAGGCCATTTAGCTTATAAAACCATGCTCAATTGTAAATATAAGTCAGAGATCTATTACAGTTCAATGTGACAATAACAATGCCATTTGTATAGTTAAGAACCCAACCTTTCATGCTAAGACAAAGCATATAGATATCTAGTACCATTTTTTTAGGGACACAGTGCATGATGGAAAAGTAATACTAGAGAAAGTTGATAGTTTGTAGAATGCCACATGCATTAATGAAATTGTTGAGCATAGGTAAATTCAAGTGGTGTTATGATTATCTGGGACTTATGGCCCCTAGAAATTAGCTCATAGTTTGATGCATTCTCACTAATACCATTGCAAGATATATGACAAGTGCAAGAATATTCGGTTAGATGTACCATACACCTTGCATTCATATAGTGGAGTAGGTAATGATTGTTGAGTAGTAGAAAGGAATAAATGTAGATCAATAGTAGGGAATAAATGATGACTAGTGGCAAGGAATAAATGTAAATTACTAGCAGAAAATGAATGCTAAGAAAAAATGGTGGGTTGATTACTTGTGTATGGTTTCCAACATGTATAATTGGAAAACTATAAATGGTTTATGTTTCTGTTATGCTTATTTATTCAATTCTAGGGTTGGAGGAAAATAGAGTGTGAATTTTAGTTTACTATTATGCTGTCAAAATTTCTCTAGAATCCTTTGCTATTGTTGAACACCCTTGTTGAGAGAACAAAGACTTTCTAATGTATTGTGACCAATTATTTGTTGACTAATACATTGCTTATGATTTAGAGTGTGGGGTTTTCCCCACAAAATCGTTGTCTAATGGTTGTATGTTTTTGTGTTGTTTATTATTGAAATTTTGTTTATTTAATTTTTTCACATGTTTATCTCATTGATTAGTGTAGGAAGTGTATTATGCACCTCTCCTTCCTTTTAAGATTGTGGGGTCAATTTTGACATGAAGTTATTTTTTTTTCATTTCAAGTGGATTATTTGAGAGAACAATACAAGTTTGCAAAGTTACATTTATGTAACACTTTTCCTCTTCAAGGCCATGATGTGAAGCAAGAAATGAGGGATTTTTCATTAACAAATTACAAAAACAATTAACCTGCAATGAACCTAACATTCACAAAGAGGAAAATTTTAAGGAATACAACACTCAAGGTGGCTTACATAGCCAAATGATGGGACTAATCCAATTTATGCAATTGAAGACTATGATATATGAAACTAAGAGTGAAATCATAATTAACTTAAAATTGGTCTTTGATACTTAATGTCCAACAACCCATAGTACATTAATCCTCCTTTTCTTGGAGAATCACAAGTTGTCTGTTTTTTTGCAACTTTAATAGATCAATAAGTCATTTGAAGCATTAATTTAGATTTTATATCGACTCAAATATTTGAATGAGAATCACAAGTTATCTATTTTTGTACAACTTTAATAGATTGATAAGTCATTTGAAGCATTAATTTAGATTTTATATGGACTCAAATATTTGAATTATGGAAGAAAATTTTATGAAAGAAGGAATGTATTTTAGATAAGAAGAAACCATAAACTTAATACCCTCTCATAATCCCCTATGGATGAAGGAAGAGCAATAAAATTGTAACGACCCCTACCGTTACGATTGCCAGTGAAGCAAAAAGTGCAAATTTTTTATTTATTTTTTTTAGGCAAGAAGGCAACGACGACAACAGTTAACCCACCCCAACTGACGACGAGCACCATGCCCACAGAACAGGCAATAAGAAACAAGGAATCTAAACACTAGAATCTTGAGCAACTGGGCAAAACATGCATAAATCAAAAGAAAGAAACGACTTCTCACCCAACACACAACACAACGATGCCTACGGGCTAAGGACAACATCCACAATCTTGACACAATGAACTTGACAAAAAAAACGCCCATCACGAAAAAGAAAATACTCCAGCTAGTTATCATTTGCCTCATTCCATTAAGGCACACAATGATCCCCTCATCAGGGATCATGCCGTCCCCAGGTGATAGGCGTGACAATATCCCTGGCGCAACATAACCTATCTGGACCAATGACTCAAGAAAATCCAACATGCTAGGAGATCAAATGCACTGTCGAACCATAAGATGACTAACCCAAGCCCCCAATCGACCAGTCCACAAGATGCGAGGAAACCTGGAGACTATAACATTCCTAAAACCAATTAAATTCCTGGTGTAACAAATTCTATTGCAACAAACATCACTCTGTACACCTTAAAATAATCGTTTTCAAAACAATTAACTTAGTGAAACTACTTTCCAAATCCAACATCAGATGAGAATTTACTAAGGAGGATTTTGCTATCTTTCGACTGAAACACAATAGGAACAACCTTTTAAAACAAGTAAAACCCCCTTTTTAAAACTGAAAGGGATATCTTTTAAATTGAAACACTATGAGAGATGGTTGTCTACTAGATCATTTCTATCATCATTTGAAGGGTTGTCTTAACCTAACAACATCAATATAAGAACGTTGTCCAACACATAAATGATGTCACAATATAAAAACACTATCTATAGGTATGTAAATTGCAGTCAAAGATATGGAAATTATAGTATCGCAAGGGACATAAACAGGGATGTGATGCATTCATCAATCGTTATCATTATGACCATTGTCATTATATCAATACTGGATATATCACAGTCATTAAGTCACTATCATTATAATTATAGCAAGGCATATATTTCAATTGTTAAATTGCTATCAATATGAATTGTTATCTTTTAAGTATAAATTTGTTGACCTTTAAAGGTCTGCGCTGAATTAATTCGATTTGTTGTTGCTGTCTAAATGAGGTATGGTATCGCAGTCTTGTAATTACCAACAAATTTTGAGTTAACATGATATTAAAAACGCAGAGCTTATTATTGTTATCCCCCAAAATGATGACATTAAAGTAAGGATATTGTCTGACATGAAATCAATTCGTCGTCAATGTAAATGCTAATTCAATGTTGTATTTACTTATAAATGGTTGTCCCTTAAACATAAATTTATTGTCATTAAATAAAATCATTGACATCTAGCATCACAATGAATCGTTGTCAGAATAATGTTGTCAATCACCAGGAACACTACCCAATTTACTGAAGGTACGTTGCTATCCAAAAGAGTTACAAGGCACATTGTTCAAGGAATTACCAATCACTGTAAATAAGTGATTGTCTGAAGGAATACTGGGCATGTTGTTCACTAAGAATACACGTTGAACATTCACTATAGGAAATCACTATGAATAACAATCCTAAAAACTAAAAAAAAAACTCTACTAAATGACCTTCACCAGAATTACAAATTCGCTAACTTACAATAAGTATAAAATCACTATTGACAAATATGACAGTAGTACAATCGTTGTGTTACAAAAATTATATAAATATGAATGATTAGAGAAATATAAAATCGCTATGGTGCAGTCTATAAAATCGCTTTCAAGGTGAGCTATCAATGGATACGTAGTCATAAAAATTTTGCTCATAGAAAGTATCAATCACAATCCCAATGACAGTATAAATGTATCAAATCCCAGTCATTAAAAAATCATAGTGAGTATCAATTTATCAATTCATAGTCATTATCAATTTATCAATGTATCAATGTATCAATGTATCAATTATCAATTTATCAATTTACCAATTTATGAATGTATCAAATCGCAGTCATTAAAAATCCGCTCATTAGAAAGTATCAATCGTTGTCAAGGTATCATAATTGCTTAGTTTTAACATAAGATTGGCATTGATTTAATTCGCCATCAATGTAATATATATTGCAGAGGAAAAACACAATCCAGAAGTACAAAAAATGCAAGGCAAATCCCCTTCAAAATATATCAATAATGCAGAGGGTAAATAGCAAGCTAGATGTGTTAAACGCAAGGTAAGTTCACCTTTAAAACATATCAAAATGCATAGGGAAATTCTCTATCTAGATGGGTCAGAACGCAAGGTAAATTCATCTTAAAAAATAATAAAATTGTAGATGAAAATTACAATCAAGGTATTACATTGCAGAGTGAAAATTTTCCAGTCTGTAAGGAATAAATTTCAGAGTAAGAGGATAAAAATAATTCCACATTCAAGACGTAGGTAAAACGTAGAAGAGAAATGTAGTATCATCATTCCAATGGTAGGACAAAAACGCAGTAATAAGAGTAATAACATTTTACCATTACATAGTAATAATGCCATTAAAAACAACTACAAATTGTTGTCAAACACGGAGCAATAAAAGAATAAAATGCAGTCAAGTGTGGCCCAAGGTAGAGTAAAAATTCGTCATCAAAAGAAATAAATCGCAGAGGGAAATCACAACAAGGTGCAATATAATCACTCGACCAGGAACAACCAACAGGGGTATACGGTTGGGCAAAAACATCCTTCACTCATCATCCACAAACAGAAAAGAAGGGAATTAGGATCTATAGGTCTAATAACACTGAAGTGACAAATTTCGATCTAGATCCTGGTCGACTGCTCAGGCGTGAACTGATGATCTAGGGATGAGGACGAAGATACATCACAATTTCTTCATAATAATCATTAAAACAGACAAAATAGTCAAGAGGTCAGGGATAAATTGCCAAGGGAATCAATTCAAGCAGCGAGCATAAAGCTATGGTGAATTTAAGTTCTTGGTTAAAAATTCTAAGTAAAACACCTTCTGTACACAATTAAAAGTACAGAAATGAAAGAACAAGTTCAATAATAATCTACCATTCAAAATAAATGCTTGCGTACCGTAGCCCAAGGTGACATCTCCAAGTCGTTGTCTCGCGTGGTCCGTCCAACTCCCGCTTTCCAACCAATGGAACTTCACTAGTACATCCCAGCCAACGCTAGGCATAGTATTCTTCCTCCTTAGCCCCCCCGAGCCGCAAAGGGACCACACACACTAAACCAGATAACAACTAGCTCCTAGCTCACCTGGCAAGGCCGAGCTACCACTCCTCACTAAGCTGGGTATCCCAACTCCCACAAGATAAGTCAGTCAAGTTAAACATTATGCAGCGTAACCTTACGCATCAAGAAGAGATCCATACCCCTCCTCCTCCATCCTCTATATAGATTTTCTAATTGATTTCTTTCCCAAATTCCCATTTAATTTAATGTTCAATAATTTAATTCAGAAAAATCCTCCCCCGTATACATGTCACCCATCCACTTCGTTGCACCAGAAATTAGTTTCATTAATTATTTGATTACTCCTATTTCCCTCACCCACCTAAACTCATTCCTAGAATCGCTCCTCGGTGTCCCCATATTCCCTTACACATTTTAATGACTTACGCCCTTACTAAATTCTTAGTTGAGTTCAAATTAGAAATTTCTTAAAGGCAAGATTCCTTACTAAGTTAGTCATTCTACTTTTTCCTTATGTTTCCCTTTTTCTTTATATTTCCCCCCTTTTCCCTTAGTTTCCCAATTCTTTTTAGGTTTCCCTCTTTTCCCTTTTTATCTAAAACTCAAATTAGCAAGTGTAGAAAATTACCTTTTATCCCTCTTCCCTTTTAATTAAATTTTTTTAATTAGCATAAGTAGAAAAACAATCAATTCCCTTTTAAATTTTAATCCCTCAACATAATTTGATTTTAATAAATTAATCGAATTTCTTACCTCGTTTTTGTCACATGTTTAATGATTATTATTATTATTATTATTATTATTTTTAATTACAAGTATCACTTAGACCTAAAATTTAATTTCCAAGGTTGGGCGATATTTTTATTAGGGAATTTGTTTTTAAATCTTTCTTACCACATAATTCGTTCTAAGGCCATCTAGGTTTATTCACTTATTATTTAACAAACTAATGTGCCCTTCAGGACGCACTAGGTTCTCCAAGGGTGCCACTAGCCTCATTTTGTTTCCCTTGCGTGAAGTGCCCTTCAGGACGCACTACATGCTCCAAGGGTGCCACTCACCTCTTTCCGTTTTTCTTATGAAACATGCCCTTCAGGATGCCCTATGTGCTCCAAGGGTTCCACTCGCCTCTTGACTGACTTGGTAGACATCAAAAACCCCTGGAGTCAATACTATGTCAGGTGATCTTGTGGGAGACTAAGGGCCTCTAAGGAATAAGGCCCTTGTCTTATTGTGCACCCCTTAGAATCATTGTGAGTGACTGTCACACTCTTCTCTCACGACATTGTGTGTCTTCTCAAACTAGGTAATCGTTAACCTACAATTCGAGCCACGACGAGAGTGCTAGTAGGCTGTGATCGCCAACTTCGTAACTAAGATCGACACGACGCGCATCGACATAAGTCTTTTTCTGATCCTGCGCTTCCTTGATCCTTTGTATTATTTTTTGCATTTGATATTCCATTTCTTGGATCACTTATGGTCCCACCAGGACCCTATCCTCAAGCGGATCCCAACTCAAAGGAATCCGACACGGTTGCCCATAAAGAAACTTGAAAGGCACCATCTTAATGGTGCTTTGGTAACTGTTGTTATATGTGAATTCTACCAGTTGAAAAAATTCTTCCCAGCGTTTCTGTTGGTCCATCACGTACATGTGCAACACGTCTTCAAATATTTGGTTTGTTTGTTCGGTCTGAACGTCAATCTTTGGGTGATATGCAGTTCTAAATTTAAGTTGGGTTCCCAAGGCCTCTTGGAAACTAGTCCAAAATTGTCCAGTAAATTCCGATCCACTTAGGTACACCATGCAGTCTCACAATCTCACTGATGAAAAATCTAGCTATTTCAGGTGCCTGATACATCATACACATAGGAATAAAATGAGCACTCTTCATCAGAGTGTCGACTACCCAAAAAATAGAATCATGTCTCCTTGTCGTCAGTGGAAATCCAAAAATGAAATCCATTGAAATAACCTCCCATTTCGATTCTAGAATAGCGTGTGGTTGTAGTAATCCTGCTAGATGTCTATGTTTAGCCTTTACTTGCTAACATTCTAGACATCTGGCCACATAGTTGAATATGTCTACCTTCATTCTTTTCCAGAAGAATAAGGGTTTATGGTCCGCCCTCATCTTCGTTACTCTCGAGTGTGCCATGTACACAGCTCTGTGAGCCTCGTTTAGGATCAAAATCCTCAACTCATCATTCAGTGGTATGTAAATCCAATTTAAACCTCAATAGTCCATATTCATCAAACGTAAATCCTTCAAATCTTGGTACCATCATTGTGTTTTTTTCGATAAAATCCTTGACCTCTTTGTACCAGTTATCATCGCGCTGTAAAGTTTGAATATTTTCACATAGATTCATTTGAAGTGGAAACATCGAAAAGATGTGTGGTGTCCGACTCAATGCATCTGTCATTCGGTTCACTTTTCCTTTTATGTAAGTAATCTCAAAATCATACTCGCTAAGAAATTTCGACCAACGCCATTGTCACGCGTTCAGGTCGCTTTGCGTAAATATGTGTTGTAGTCCACAATGGTCTGTTTTTAGTTCAAATTTCCATCCAATAAGGTAGTGTCTCCAAACCTTCAAGGCATATACAATTTCTTATAACTCCAAATCATTCGTCGTGTAGTTCTCCTCATGACTTCTCAATTTCCTCAAGATGTAAGCGATCACTCGATCATCTTGCATCAAGACTCTGCCTAAGCCTTCCTTGGATGCATCAGTGCATACCAAGAAGTTCATGTCCATGTCAGGGACCTTTAGTATTGGTGTCATTTTCAACAGCTCCTTGAGCCTCTGAAATGCCTCCATGCATTTCTTAGTCCAAACAAACTTTTTGTTCTTCTTTTGCAATTCCATGATCAGATTTTCTATCTTCGAAAATCCCTCAACGAACCATCGATAGTATCCTGCTAAACCCATGAAGCTACACACTTCTCAAACATTCGTCGACACAGGCCATTCCATAATAGCCTCGACCTTTGCTGGATCCACGGTGATACCTTTGTCAGAGATGACATGCCCTAAGTAGTGAATCTTTGATTGATGAGAAATTTGACAATTTCCTATACAATTTGTGTTGTCGCAGACACTGTAGTACCAAGCGCAAGTGCTCGTCATGCTCCTCCAGCATCTGAGCATAAATCAAAATATCATTAATGAATACTTGGATGAACTTTTCCAAGTACTCGCGAAACACCTCATTCATCAAACTCATAAATACCCCTGGGGTTTTTGTCAGTCCAAATGGTAAAACAGTAAACTCGTAATGTCCAAATCTCATCTTAAAGGCGGCCTTAGGGATGTCATCCTCCTTGATACATAATTGGTGATACCCTGATCGCAAATTGATATTTGAAAACACTGTCGCACCCTTCATCTGATCGAATAGATCATCGATCCTTGGCAACGGATATTGATTCTTGATCATTGCCTTGTTCAATTGACGGTAGTCAATGTAGAGTTTCCATGACCCATCCTTCTTTCGTATGAAAATAACAGGCATGCCCCATGGTGACACACTTAGACATATAATTCCTAGGTCCAACAAACCCTTCATTTTCATTCTGAACTCTTCTAACTTCAGGGTCGACATCCGATAAGTTCTTTCTATTGGTCCAGTCCCTGGTTCCAGGTCTATGGTAAAATCGAATTCCCTCTCTGGAAACATCCTAGGTAACTCTTCTGGGAACACGTCCACAAACTCTCTCACCATAGGAAGGCGTTCTATACCTTTTTCTACTCCCTTCTCATTTAACGCAAGGATCGCATAAAGATTACATCCCTTGTGCATGTTCTTCCGTCGTTGGAAGGAAGAGATGAACGTCAGGGAAACTCCCTAGTTCCATCCTACAATGACGCGTCTCTTTCCCTTATCATCAACCAAGATCAATTGTTTCATCTTACAGTTGAGTATCGCCTCATGTGATTCCAACCAGTCCATATCGATAACGACGCCATAAGATCCTAATATTGTGATGTACAAGTTGGCCTTGGTGACAAACTCTCCCAGGTTAAGGGTACAGTCCGTAACCTTCCCTCCAACCTTCTGTTTGGCTCCCAAAACCATCTCTACAAAGATAAACTCATCATGTTCGACTACCTTTACCTTAATCCTTTTTAGTGTTGCACCATAAATGAAACACTTGGTAGCACCGAGATACATCAAAATACTAAGGGCCTAGTCTGCGATAGTACCTGACATCTCGAGCACAGTCGACTGGTGCTCTGGTTGGGGGTTATTCACTGCTGCATGAATCTGATGGGCCTTGCCCAAATCTCCCATGGTAGTGGGTACGGATGATCCAGATGCTCTATTCCTCTCCACTGGGTAGTTGCGTTGGTAGTGTGGCTCCCCACAAGTCCAACACCTCTTACTCGGTCCAGTACTTATGGTACCCGAAGTAGAAGATGACGACCCGCTAGACTGGAATCTAGGTCTATTATGTTGAACAGGCCTAAATTGTTGTTGTTGTAGTTGACGTTGTCACTAATGCTATGGTCCCTGGTAAGGAGTCCACTGCTGAGGCATCAGTCACTGAGGTGTAGTGAAGATGGATCCTCTCTGTAATCCACAATATCCTAGAGTATGTCTAGCTGGTGTTTGATGCTGTTGCACATGAGATGATACCTGTCTGGCTGGTCTCGCTGGAGTCATGCTTTGACCCCTGCTGACAAGATCCTCCTCTGCTATGAAGGCCTTCTGGATGGCATCATGCAAGGTATGAGGCATCATAATCCTAACCTTTTCACATATGCTGACATTAAGGCCAAACAAGAACTTGTTGACCTTAAGTTTCTCGGTATTAAGATGTGAAGCATACCAAAGAAAATCCATAAAACAGGCCTCATATTCGGGCACCGTACAACCACCCTGTTGCAAGGCGTTGAACTTGTTGAGATGACGCTCAATGAATTCCTCTGATAGGTACCTTTCTCGGAACCATTCCTCAAATAGTTCCCATGAAACGTCTTTGAATACCATGTTCAATTGTGGCAGGAGCGTCTTCCACCATAGAAGAGCGCTTCCCTTCAGGTGAAAGACCACCATGTGGACCTTCATGTTGGAGGTATAGTCGCAAAGTGAAAAACAAATCACCATATTCTCCAACCATGCCTCGACGGCTGCGCCATCCAGGGCACCAAAGAACTAAGGAAATTTGACTTTCTCGAGCTCGCGGTGAATGCTACCAATACCAACCGAAGTCTGCAGTGGACCCTGAGGGGGTGCTGACATTTATTAGTGCCTCAGACATCTGCTGATCTATGTCCAATCGATTGATCAGTGCCTCAGACATCCGCTGAAAAGACCTCATCAGCCCAACCACATCACCAACCGCTATCTTCTCCAGACCGACAACATGTTCATCTCCCTATGGGTTAGACCCCTCAGCCGTGGATGCTACTGAAGGCGTCAGCCCTCCTCCCCTATCACCTCGCCGTATGCCTCCCTGACGTCCTCTAACCATGATTAACTGCACGAATACAAGTCAACTTAATTAGCAACATTATAATCAAATATCATATGATTGAAATTCATAGTGTTCCCAAGTCACAGGTTGAACCTACTCTAATCCATATGTAACGACCCCTATCATTACGACTGCCAATGAAGAAAAAAGTGAATTTTTTTTGTTTTTTTAGGCAAGAAGGAAACAACAACAATAGTTAAACCACCCCAACTAACGACGAGCGCCATGCCCGCAGAACAAGAAACAGGAAACAACAAATCTAAACACTAGTACCTCGAGCAACTCGATGAAACATGCATAAATTAAAAGAAAGAAACAACTTCCCTCCCAACACACAACATGACGACGCCTACCAGCTAAGGACAACATCCACAATCTCAATACAATGGCTTTGATGGAACAAATTCCCACCGTGGAAAGCATAGACTTCGACCAGTTATCATTCACCTCATTCCATTAAGGTGTGCAATGATCCCCTCATCACGGATCATGCCATCCCTAGGTGATAGGTGTGACAATATCCCTGGTGCAACATAACCTATCTGGACCGACGAATCAAGAAAAACCAATGCGCTAGGAGATTGAATGCACTATCGAACCATAAGATGACTATCCCAAGCCCCCAATCGACTAGTCCACAAGACGAGAGGAAACCTGGCGACTATAACATTCCTACAACCAATTAAATTCCTAGCGTAACGAATTCTATTGCAACAAACATCACTCTGTACACCTTAAAATAATCGTTATCAAAACAATTATCTTAGTGCAACCAATTTACAAATCCAACATCAGATGATAATTTCCTAAGGAGGATTTCACTATCTTTCGACTAAAACACAATAGGAACAAACTTTTAAAATAAGTAAAACCCCTTTTTTAAAACCGAAAGGTCTATCTTTTAAACTGAAACACTATAAGAGATGGTTGTCTACTAGATCATTTCTATCATCATTTGAAGGGTTGTCTTAACCTAATAACATCAATATAATAACGTTGTCCAACATATAAATGATGTCCCAATATAAAAACGGTATCTATAGGTATGTAAATCGCAGTCAAATAAATGACAATTATAGTATTGCAAGGGACATAAACAGGGATGTGATGCATTCATCAATCGTTATCATTATGATCATTTCATTATATCAATACTGGATATATTGCAATCATTAAGTCACTATCATTATAATTATAGCAAGGGATATATTGCAATCGTTAAATTGCTATCAATATGAATTTTTCTCTTTTAAGTATAAATTTGTTGTCCTTTGAACGTCTACACTAAATTAATTTGATTTGTTGTTGTTGTCTAAATGAGGTATGGTATCATAGTCTTGTAATTACCAACAAAATTAGAGTTAACAGGATATTAAAAACGCAGAGCTTATTATTGCTATCCCCCAAAACATTGACATTAAAGTAAGGACATTGTTTGACATGAAATCAATTCATCGTCAATGTAAATGCTAATTCAATGTTGTCTTTACTTATAAATTGGTGTCCCTTAAACATAAATTTACTATCATTAAATAAAATCGTTGCCATCTAGCATCATAATGAATCGTTGTCAGAATAATGTTGTCAATCACCAGGAAAGCTACCCAATTCACTGAAGGTATGTTTCTATCCAAAAGAGTTATAAGGCATGTTGTTCAAGGAATTACTAATCGTTGTAAATAAGTGACTGTGCCGAGGAATATTGGACACGCTGCTCACTAAGCATACACTTTGACGATTCACTACAGGAAATCGCTGTGAATAACAATCCTGAAAACTAAAAAAATCCTCTACTAAATGACCTTCACCGGAATTACAAATTCGTTGACTTACGATAAGTATAAAATCACTATTGATAAATATGACAGTTGTACAATTTCTATGGTACAAAAATTATATAAATATGAATGATTAGAGAAAAAGAAAATCGATATGGTGCAGTCTATAAAATCGTTGTCAAGGTGATTTGTCAATGGCTACGCAGTCATAAAAATTTTACTCATAGAAAGTATCAATTGCAGTCCCAATGGAAATTTAAATGTATCAAATCACAGTCACTAAAAATTCACAGTCAGTATCAATTTATCAATTAGCAGTCATTATCAATTTATCAATTTATCAATGTATCAATTATCAATTATCAATTTATTAATTTACCAATTTATCACTGTATCAAATGGCAGTTATTAAAAAATTGCTCATTAGAAAGTATCAACCATTGTCAAGGTATCATAATTGCTGAGTTTTAACATAAGATTGGCACTGAGTTAATTCGCCATCAATGTAATATATATTGCAGAGGAAAAATGCAAGCCAGAAGTACGAAAAACGTAGGTTAAATCGCCTTCAAAATATATCAATAATGCAGAGGGTAAATCGTAGGCTAGATGTGTTAAACAAAAGGTAGGTTTTCCTTTAAAACATATCAAAATGCGTAGGGAAATTCGCTCTCCATATGGTCCAGAACTCAAGGTAAATTCGTCCTAAAACATAATAAAATTGCAGAGGAAAATTACAGTCAAGGTATTAAATTGCAAAGAGAAAATTTTCCAGTCTATAAGGAATAAATTTTAGAGTAAAAGGATAAAAGTAATTCGACATTCAAGACACAGGTAAAACACAGGAGAAAAATGCAGTATCATCATTCCAATGGTAGGAGAAAAATGCAGTAATAAGAGTAATATCATTCGACCATTACAGAGTAACAATGCCACCATTGCACATTAAAAGAAACTACAAATCACTGTCAAACACGGAGCAATAAAAGAATAAAATGCAGTCTAGTGTGGCCCAAGGAAGAGTAAACATTTGTCATCAAACGAAATAAATCGCAGAGGGAAATCACAACAAGGCGCAAGACAATCACTTGACCAGGAACAACCAACAGGGGTATACAACTGAGAAAAAACATCCTTCACTCATCATCCATGCACATAAAAGCAGGACATTAGGATATATAAGTCTATTAACACCGAAGTGATGATCGTCGATCCAGTTCTTGGCCGACTGCTCAGGCGTGGACTAATGATCTAGGGATGAGGACGAAGATAAAGAACAATCTCTTCATAATAATCATTAAAACAGAAAAAACAGTCAAGAGGTCAGGGATTGATTGCCAAGGGAATCAATTCAAGAAGCGAGCATAAAGCTATGGTGAATTTAAGTTCTCGATTAAAAATTCTAAGTAAAACACCTTTTTTACACAATTAAAAGTACAGAAATGAAAGTGCAAGTTCAATATTAATCTACCATTCAAAATAAATGTGTGCGTACCCGAGCCCAAGGTGACAACTCCGA
>ML804719.1:107067-135680 GCA_009831015.1 Picea engelmannii
ACTGAAACACAATAGGAACAACCTTTTAAAACAAGTAAAACCCCCTTTTTAAAACTGAAAGGGATATCTTTTAAATTGAAACACTATGAGAGATGGTTGTCTACTAGATCATTTCTATCATCATTTGAAGGGTTGTCTTAACCTAACAACATCAATATAAGAACGTTGTCCAACACATAAATGATGTCACAATATAAAAACACTATCTATAGGTATGTAAATTGCAGTCAAAGATATGGAAATTATAGTATCGCAAGGGACATAAACAGGGATGTGATGCATTCATCAATCGTTATCATTATGACCATTGTCATTATATCAATACTGGATATATCACAGTCATTAAGTCACTATCATTATAATTATAGCAAGGCATATATTTCAATTGTTAAATTGCTATCAATATGAATTGTTATCTTTTAAGTATAAATTTGTTGACCTTTAAAGGTCTGCGCTGAATTAATTCGATTTGTTGTTGCTGTCTAAATGAGGTATGGTATCGCAGTCTTGTAATTACCAACAAATTTTGAGTTAACATGATATTAAAAACGCAGAGCTTATTATTGTTATCCCCCAAAATGATGACATTAAAGTAAGGATATTGTCTGACATGAAATCAATTCGTCGTCAATGTAAATGCTAATTCAATGTTGTATTTACTTATAAATGGTTGTCCCTTAAACATAAATTTATTGTCATTAAATAAAATCATTGACATCTAGCATCACAATGAATCGTTGTCAGAATAATGTTGTCAATCACCAGGAACACTACCCAATTTACTGAAGGTACGTTGCTATCCAAAAGAGTTACAAGGCACATTGTTCAAGGAATTACCAATCACTGTAAATAAGTGATTGTCTGAAGGAATACTGGGCATGTTGTTCACTAAGAATACACGTTGAACATTCACTATAGGAAATCACTATGAATAACAATCCTAAAAACTAAAAAAAAAACTCTACTAAATGACCTTCACCAGAATTACAAATTCGCTAACTTACAATAAGTATAAAATCACTATTGACAAATATGACAGTAGTACAATCGTTGTGTTACAAAAATTATATAAATATGAATGATTAGAGAAATATAAAATCGCTATGGTGCAGTCTATAAAATCGCTTTCAAGGTGAGCTATCAATGGATACGTAGTCATAAAAATTTTGCTCATAGAAAGTATCAATCACAATCCCAATGACAGTATAAATGTATCAAATCCCAGTCATTAAAAAATCATAGTGAGTATCAATTTATCAATTCATAGTCATTATCAATTTATCAATGTATCAATGTATCAATGTATCAATTATCAATTTATCAATTTACCAATTTATGAATGTATCAAATCGCAGTCATTAAAAATCCGCTCATTAGAAAGTATCAATCGTTGTCAAGGTATCATAATTGCTTAGTTTTAACATAAGATTGGCATTGATTTAATTCGCCATCAATGTAATATATATTGCAGAGGAAAAACACAATCCAGAAGTACAAAAAATGCAAGGCAAATCCCCTTCAAAATATATCAATAATGCAGAGGGTAAATAGCAAGCTAGATGTGTTAAACGCAAGGTAAGTTCACCTTTAAAACATATCAAAATGCATAGGGAAATTCTCTATCTAGATGGGTCAGAACGCAAGGTAAATTCATCTTAAAAAATAATAAAATTGTAGATGAAAATTACAATCAAGGTATTACATTGCAGAGTGAAAATTTTCCAGTCTGTAAGGAATAAATTTCAGAGTAAGAGGATAAAAATAATTCCACATTCAAGACGTAGGTAAAACGTAGAAGAGAAATGTAGTATCATCATTCCAATGGTAGGACAAAAACGCAGTAATAAGAGTAATAACATTTTACCATTACATAGTAATAATGCCATTAAAAACAACTACAAATTGTTGTCAAACACGGAGCAATAAAAGAATAAAATGCAGTCAAGTGTGGCCCAAGGTAGAGTAAAAATTCGTCATCAAAAGAAATAAATCGCAGAGGGAAATCACAACAAGGTGCAATATAATCACTCGACCAGGAACAACCAACAGGGGTATACGGTTGGGCAAAAACATCCTTCACTCATCATCCACAAACAGAAAAGAAGGGAATTAGGATCTATAGGTCTAATAACACTGAAGTGACAAATTTCGATCTAGATCCTGGTCGACTGCTCAGGCGTGAACTGATGATCTAGGGATGAGGACGAAGATACATCACAATTTCTTCATAATAATCATTAAAACAGACAAAATAGTCAAGAGGTCAGGGATAAATTGCCAAGGGAATCAATTCAAGCAGCGAGCATAAAGCTATGGTGAATTTAAGTTCTTGGTTAAAAATTCTAAGTAAAACACCTTCTGTACACAATTAAAAGTACAGAAATGAAAGAACAAGTTCAATAATAATCTACCATTCAAAATAAATGCTTGCGTACCGTAGCCCAAGGTGACATCTCCAAGTCGTTGTCTCGCGTGGTCCGTCCAACTCCCGCTTTCCAACCAATGGAACTTCACTAGTACATCCCAGCCAACGCTAGGCATAGTATTCTTCCTCCTTAGCCCCCCCGAGCCGCAAAGGGACCACACACACTAAACCAGATAACAACTAGCTCCTAGCTCACCTGGCAAGGCCGAGCTACCACTCCTCACTAAGCTGGGTATCCCAACTCCCACAAGATAAGTCAGTCAAGTTAAACATTATGCAGCGTAACCTTACGCATCAAGAAGAGATCCATACCCCTCCTCCTCCATCCTCTATATAGATTTTCTAATTGATTTCTTTCCCAAATTCCCATTTAATTTAATGTTCAATAATTTAATTCAGAAAAATCCTCCCCCGTATACATGTCACCCATCCACTTCGTTGCACCAGAAATTAGTTTCATTAATTATTTGATTACTCCTATTTCCCTCACCCACCTAAACTCATTCCTAGAATCGCTCCTCGGTGTCCCCATATTCCCTTACACATTTTAATGACTTACGCCCTTACTAAATTCTTAGTTGAGTTCAAATTAGAAATTTCTTAAAGGCAAGATTCCTTACTAAGTTAGTCATTCTACTTTTTCCTTATGTTTCCCTTTTTCTTTATATTTCCCCCCTTTTCCCTTAGTTTCCCAATTCTTTTTAGGTTTCCCTCTTTTCCCTTTTTATCTAAAACTCAAATTAGCAAGTGTAGAAAATTACCTTTTATCCCTCTTCCCTTTTAATTAAATTTTTTTAATTAGCATAAGTAGAAAAACAATCAATTCCCTTTTAAATTTTAATCCCTCAACATAATTTGATTTTAATAAATTAATCGAATTTCTTACCTCGTTTTTGTCACATGTTTAATGATTATTATTATTATTATTATTATTATTTTTAATTACAAGTATCACTTAGACCTAAAATTTAATTTCCAAGGTTGGGCGATATTTTTATTAGGGAATTTGTTTTTAAATCTTTCTTACCACATAATTCGTTCTAAGGCCATCTAGGTTTATTCACTTATTATTTAACAAACTAATGTGCCCTTCAGGACGCACTAGGTTCTCCAAGGGTGCCACTAGCCTCATTTTGTTTCCCTTGCGTGAAGTGCCCTTCAGGACGCACTACATGCTCCAAGGGTGCCACTCACCTCTTTCCGTTTTTCTTATGAAACATGCCCTTCAGGATGCCCTATGTGCTCCAAGGGTTCCACTCGCCTCTTGACTGACTTGGTAGACATCAAAAACCCCTGGAGTCAATACTATGTCAGGTGATCTTGTGGGAGACTAAGGGCCTCTAAGGAATAAGGCCCTTGTCTTATTGTGCACCCCTTAGAATCATTGTGAGTGACTGTCACACTCTTCTCTCACGACATTGTGTGTCTTCTCAAACTAGGTAATCGTTAACCTACAATTCGAGCCACGACGAGAGTGCTAGTAGGCTGTGATCGCCAACTTCGTAACTAAGATCGACACGACGCGCATCGACATAAGTCTTTTTCTGATCCTGCGCTTCCTTGATCCTTTGTATTATTTTTTGCATTTGATATTCCATTTCTTGGATCACTTATGGTCCCACCAGGACCCTATCCTCAAGCGGATCCCAACTCAAAGGAATCCGACACGGTTGCCCATAAAGAAACTTGAAAGGCACCATCTTAATGGTGCTTTGGTAACTGTTGTTATATGTGAATTCTACCAGTTGAAAAAATTCTTCCCAGCGTTTCTGTTGGTCCATCACGTACATGTGCAACACGTCTTCAAATATTTGGTTTGTTTGTTCGGTCTGAACGTCAATCTTTGGGTGATATGCAGTTCTAAATTTAAGTTGGGTTCCCAAGGCCTCTTGGAAACTAGTCCAAAATTGTCCAGTAAATTCCGATCCACTTAGGTACACCATGCAGTCTCACAATCTCACTGATGAAAAATCTAGCTATTTCAGGTGCCTGATACATCATACACATAGGAATAAAATGAGCACTCTTCATCAGAGTGTCGACTACCCAAAAAATAGAATCATGTCTCCTTGTCGTCAGTGGAAATCCAAAAATGAAATCCATTGAAATAACCTCCCATTTCGATTCTAGAATAGCGTGTGGTTGTAGTAATCCTGCTAGATGTCTATGTTTAGCCTTTACTTGCTAACATTCTAGACATCTGGCCACATAGTTGAATATGTCTACCTTCATTCTTTTCCAGAAGAATAAGGGTTTATGGTCCGCCCTCATCTTCGTTACTCTCGAGTGTGCCATGTACACAGCTCTGTGAGCCTCGTTTAGGATCAAAATCCTCAACTCATCATTCAGTGGTATGTAAATCCAATTTAAACCTCAATAGTCCATATTCATCAAACGTAAATCCTTCAAATCTTGGTACCATCATTGTGTTTTTTTCGATAAAATCCTTGACCTCTTTGTACCAGTTATCATCGCGCTGTAAAGTTTGAATATTTTCACATAGATTCATTTGAAGTGGAAACATCGAAAAGATGTGTGGTGTCCGACTCAATGCATCTGTCATTCGGTTCACTTTTCCTTTTATGTAAGTAATCTCAAAATCATACTCGCTAAGAAATTTCGACCAACGCCATTGTCACGCGTTCAGGTCGCTTTGCGTAAATATGTGTTGTAGTCCACAATGGTCTGTTTTTAGTTCAAATTTCCATCCAATAAGGTAGTGTCTCCAAACCTTCAAGGCATATACAATTTCTTATAACTCCAAATCATTCGTCGTGTAGTTCTCCTCATGACTTCTCAATTTCCTCAAGATGTAAGCGATCACTCGATCATCTTGCATCAAGACTCTGCCTAAGCCTTCCTTGGATGCATCAGTGCATACCAAGAAGTTCATGTCCATGTCAGGGACCTTTAGTATTGGTGTCATTTTCAACAGCTCCTTGAGCCTCTGAAATGCCTCCATGCATTTCTTAGTCCAAACAAACTTTTTGTTCTTCTTTTGCAATTCCATGATCAGATTTTCTATCTTCGAAAATCCCTCAACGAACCATCGATAGTATCCTGCTAAACCCATGAAGCTACACACTTCTCAAACATTCGTCGACACAGGCCATTCCATAATAGCCTCGACCTTTGCTGGATCCACGGTGATACCTTTGTCAGAGATGACATGCCCTAAGTAGTGAATCTTTGATTGATGAGAAATTTGACAATTTCCTATACAATTTGTGTTGTCGCAGACACTGTAGTACCAAGCGCAAGTGCTCGTCATGCTCCTCCAGCATCTGAGCATAAATCAAAATATCATTAATGAATACTTGGATGAACTTTTCCAAGTACTCGCGAAACACCTCATTCATCAAACTCATAAATACCCCTGGGGTTTTTGTCAGTCCAAATGGTAAAACAGTAAACTCGTAATGTCCAAATCTCATCTTAAAGGCGGCCTTAGGGATGTCATCCTCCTTGATACATAATTGGTGATACCCTGATCGCAAATTGATATTTGAAAACACTGTCGCACCCTTCATCTGATCGAATAGATCATCGATCCTTGGCAACGGATATTGATTCTTGATCATTGCCTTGTTCAATTGACGGTAGTCAATGTAGAGTTTCCATGACCCATCCTTCTTTCGTATGAAAATAACAGGCATGCCCCATGGTGACACACTTAGACATATAATTCCTAGGTCCAACAAACCCTTCATTTTCATTCTGAACTCTTCTAACTTCAGGGTCGACATCCGATAAGTTCTTTCTATTGGTCCAGTCCCTGGTTCCAGGTCTATGGTAAAATCGAATTCCCTCTCTGGAAACATCCTAGGTAACTCTTCTGGGAACACGTCCACAAACTCTCTCACCATAGGAAGGCGTTCTATACCTTTTTCTACTCCCTTCTCATTTAACGCAAGGATCGCATAAAGATTACATCCCTTGTGCATGTTCTTCCGTCGTTGGAAGGAAGAGATGAACGTCAGGGAAACTCCCTAGTTCCATCCTACAATGACGCGTCTCTTTCCCTTATCATCAACCAAGATCAATTGTTTCATCTTACAGTTGAGTATCGCCTCATGTGATTCCAACCAGTCCATATCGATAACGACGCCATAAGATCCTAATATTGTGATGTACAAGTTGGCCTTGGTGACAAACTCTCCCAGGTTAAGGGTACAGTCCGTAACCTTCCCTCCAACCTTCTGTTTGGCTCCCAAAACCATCTCTACAAAGATAAACTCATCATGTTCGACTACCTTTACCTTAATCCTTTTTAGTGTTGCACCATAAATGAAACACTTGGTAGCACCGAGATACATCAAAATACTAAGGGCCTAGTCTGCGATAGTACCTGACATCTCGAGCACAGTCGACTGGTGCTCTGGTTGGGGGTTATTCACTGCTGCATGAATCTGATGGGCCTTGCCCAAATCTCCCATGGTAGTGGGTACGGATGATCCAGATGCTCTATTCCTCTCCACTGGGTAGTTGCGTTGGTAGTGTGGCTCCCCACAAGTCCAACACCTCTTACTCGGTCCAGTACTTATGGTACCCGAAGTAGAAGATGACGACCCGCTAGACTGGAATCTAGGTCTATTATGTTGAACAGGCCTAAATTGTTGTTGTTGTAGTTGACGTTGTCACTAATGCTATGGTCCCTGGTAAGGAGTCCACTGCTGAGGCATCAGTCACTGAGGTGTAGTGAAGATGGATCCTCTCTGTAATCCACAATATCCTAGAGTATGTCTAGCTGGTGTTTGATGCTGTTGCACATGAGATGATACCTGTCTGGCTGGTCTCGCTGGAGTCATGCTTTGACCCCTGCTGACAAGATCCTCCTCTGCTATGAAGGCCTTCTGGATGGCATCATGCAAGGTATGAGGCATCATAATCCTAACCTTTTCACATATGCTGACATTAAGGCCAAACAAGAACTTGTTGACCTTAAGTTTCTCGGTATTAAGATGTGAAGCATACCAAAGAAAATCCATAAAACAGGCCTCATATTCGGGCACCGTACAACCACCCTGTTGCAAGGCGTTGAACTTGTTGAGATGACGCTCAATGAATTCCTCTGATAGGTACCTTTCTCGGAACCATTCCTCAAATAGTTCCCATGAAACGTCTTTGAATACCATGTTCAATTGTGGCAGGAGCGTCTTCCACCATAGAAGAGCGCTTCCCTTCAGGTGAAAGACCACCATGTGGACCTTCATGTTGGAGGTATAGTCGCAAAGTGAAAAACAAATCACCATATTCTCCAACCATGCCTCGACGGCTGCGCCATCCAGGGCACCAAAGAACTAAGGAAATTTGACTTTCTCGAGCTCGCGGTGAATGCTACCAATACCAACCGAAGTCTGCAGTGGACCCTGAGGGGGTGCTGACATTTATTAGTGCCTCAGACATCTGCTGATCTATGTCCAATCGATTGATCAGTGCCTCAGACATCCGCTGAAAAGACCTCATCAGCCCAACCACATCACCAACCGCTATCTTCTCCAGACCGACAACATGTTCATCTCCCTATGGGTTAGACCCCTCAGCCGTGGATGCTACTGAAGGCGTCAGCCCTCCTCCCCTATCACCTCGCCGTATGCCTCCCTGACGTCCTCTAACCATGATTAACTGCACGAATACAAGTCAACTTAATTAGCAACATTATAATCAAATATCATATGATTGAAATTCATAGTGTTCCCAAGTCACAGGTTGAACCTACTCTAATCCATATGTAACGACCCCTATCATTACGACTGCCAATGAAGAAAAAAGTGAATTTTTTTTGTTTTTTTAGGCAAGAAGGAAACAACAACAATAGTTAAACCACCCCAACTAACGACGAGCGCCATGCCCGCAGAACAAGAAACAGGAAACAACAAATCTAAACACTAGTACCTCGAGCAACTCGATGAAACATGCATAAATTAAAAGAAAGAAACAACTTCCCTCCCAACACACAACATGACGACGCCTACCAGCTAAGGACAACATCCACAATCTCAATACAATGGCTTTGATGGAACAAATTCCCACCGTGGAAAGCATAGACTTCGACCAGTTATCATTCACCTCATTCCATTAAGGTGTGCAATGATCCCCTCATCACGGATCATGCCATCCCTAGGTGATAGGTGTGACAATATCCCTGGTGCAACATAACCTATCTGGACCGACGAATCAAGAAAAACCAATGCGCTAGGAGATTGAATGCACTATCGAACCATAAGATGACTATCCCAAGCCCCCAATCGACTAGTCCACAAGACGAGAGGAAACCTGGCGACTATAACATTCCTACAACCAATTAAATTCCTAGCGTAACGAATTCTATTGCAACAAACATCACTCTGTACACCTTAAAATAATCGTTATCAAAACAATTATCTTAGTGCAACCAATTTACAAATCCAACATCAGATGATAATTTCCTAAGGAGGATTTCACTATCTTTCGACTAAAACACAATAGGAACAAACTTTTAAAATAAGTAAAACCCCTTTTTTAAAACCGAAAGGTCTATCTTTTAAACTGAAACACTATAAGAGATGGTTGTCTACTAGATCATTTCTATCATCATTTGAAGGGTTGTCTTAACCTAATAACATCAATATAATAACGTTGTCCAACATATAAATGATGTCCCAATATAAAAACGGTATCTATAGGTATGTAAATCGCAGTCAAATAAATGACAATTATAGTATTGCAAGGGACATAAACAGGGATGTGATGCATTCATCAATCGTTATCATTATGATCATTTCATTATATCAATACTGGATATATTGCAATCATTAAGTCACTATCATTATAATTATAGCAAGGGATATATTGCAATCGTTAAATTGCTATCAATATGAATTTTTCTCTTTTAAGTATAAATTTGTTGTCCTTTGAACGTCTACACTAAATTAATTTGATTTGTTGTTGTTGTCTAAATGAGGTATGGTATCATAGTCTTGTAATTACCAACAAAATTAGAGTTAACAGGATATTAAAAACGCAGAGCTTATTATTGCTATCCCCCAAAACATTGACATTAAAGTAAGGACATTGTTTGACATGAAATCAATTCATCGTCAATGTAAATGCTAATTCAATGTTGTCTTTACTTATAAATTGGTGTCCCTTAAACATAAATTTACTATCATTAAATAAAATCGTTGCCATCTAGCATCATAATGAATCGTTGTCAGAATAATGTTGTCAATCACCAGGAAAGCTACCCAATTCACTGAAGGTATGTTTCTATCCAAAAGAGTTATAAGGCATGTTGTTCAAGGAATTACTAATCGTTGTAAATAAGTGACTGTGCCGAGGAATATTGGACACGCTGCTCACTAAGCATACACTTTGACGATTCACTACAGGAAATCGCTGTGAATAACAATCCTGAAAACTAAAAAAATCCTCTACTAAATGACCTTCACCGGAATTACAAATTCGTTGACTTACGATAAGTATAAAATCACTATTGATAAATATGACAGTTGTACAATTTCTATGGTACAAAAATTATATAAATATGAATGATTAGAGAAAAAGAAAATCGATATGGTGCAGTCTATAAAATCGTTGTCAAGGTGATTTGTCAATGGCTACGCAGTCATAAAAATTTTACTCATAGAAAGTATCAATTGCAGTCCCAATGGAAATTTAAATGTATCAAATCACAGTCACTAAAAATTCACAGTCAGTATCAATTTATCAATTAGCAGTCATTATCAATTTATCAATTTATCAATGTATCAATTATCAATTATCAATTTATTAATTTACCAATTTATCACTGTATCAAATGGCAGTTATTAAAAAATTGCTCATTAGAAAGTATCAACCATTGTCAAGGTATCATAATTGCTGAGTTTTAACATAAGATTGGCACTGAGTTAATTCGCCATCAATGTAATATATATTGCAGAGGAAAAATGCAAGCCAGAAGTACGAAAAACGTAGGTTAAATCGCCTTCAAAATATATCAATAATGCAGAGGGTAAATCGTAGGCTAGATGTGTTAAACAAAAGGTAGGTTTTCCTTTAAAACATATCAAAATGCGTAGGGAAATTCGCTCTCCATATGGTCCAGAACTCAAGGTAAATTCGTCCTAAAACATAATAAAATTGCAGAGGAAAATTACAGTCAAGGTATTAAATTGCAAAGAGAAAATTTTCCAGTCTATAAGGAATAAATTTTAGAGTAAAAGGATAAAAGTAATTCGACATTCAAGACACAGGTAAAACACAGGAGAAAAATGCAGTATCATCATTCCAATGGTAGGAGAAAAATGCAGTAATAAGAGTAATATCATTCGACCATTACAGAGTAACAATGCCACCATTGCACATTAAAAGAAACTACAAATCACTGTCAAACACGGAGCAATAAAAGAATAAAATGCAGTCTAGTGTGGCCCAAGGAAGAGTAAACATTTGTCATCAAACGAAATAAATCGCAGAGGGAAATCACAACAAGGCGCAAGACAATCACTTGACCAGGAACAACCAACAGGGGTATACAACTGAGAAAAAACATCCTTCACTCATCATCCATGCACATAAAAGCAGGACATTAGGATATATAAGTCTATTAACACCGAAGTGATGATCGTCGATCCAGTTCTTGGCCGACTGCTCAGGCGTGGACTAATGATCTAGGGATGAGGACGAAGATAAAGAACAATCTCTTCATAATAATCATTAAAACAGAAAAAACAGTCAAGAGGTCAGGGATTGATTGCCAAGGGAATCAATTCAAGAAGCGAGCATAAAGCTATGGTGAATTTAAGTTCTCGATTAAAAATTCTAAGTAAAACACCTTTTTTACACAATTAAAAGTACAGAAATGAAAGTGCAAGTTCAATATTAATCTACCATTCAAAATAAATGTGTGCGTACCCGAGCCCAAGGTGACAACTCCGAGTCGTTGTCCAACTTGCTCCATCCAACTCCCGCTTGTACCGATGGGACTTCACCGGTACCTCCCAGCCAACGTTAGGGGTACTCGTCTTCCCCCTTAGCCCCCTTGAGCCACAAAGGGGCCATGCACACACAAACATAGAACAACTAGCTCCCAGCTCGCCTCACAAGGCCGAGATACCACTCCTCACTGAGCTAGGTATCCCAACTCCCACAAGATAAGTCATTCAAGTCAAAAATTCTGCAGCGTAACCTTACGCATCAAGAAGAGATCCATACCCCTCATCCTCCATACTTTATATATAGTTTCTAAGTGATTTATTTCCCAAATTCCCATTTAATCTAATGTTCAATAATTTAATTCAGACAAATCCTCCCCCGTACACATGTCACCCATCCCCTTTGTTGCACTAGAAATTAATTTCATTAATTATTTAATAACTCCTATTTCCCTCACCCACCTAAAAGCATTCCTAGAATCGTTCCTCGCTATCCCCATATTCCCTTACACATTTTAATGACTTACGCCCTGACTAAATTCCTAGTTGAGTTCAATTTAGAAAGTTCTTAAAGGAAAGATTCCTTACTAAGTTAGTCATTCTTCTTTTTCCTTGTGTTTCCCTTTTTCTTTATGTTTCCCCCCTTTTCCCTTAGTTTCCCAATTCTTTTTAAGGTTCATCTTTTACCTTTTTATCTAAAAATCAAATTAGCAAGTGTAGAAAATTACCTTTTACCCCTCTTCCCTTTTAATTAATAAATTTTAATTAGCATAAGTAGAAAAACAATCAATTACCTTTTAAATTTTAATCCCTCAATATAATTTGATTTTAATAAATTAATCGAATTTCTTACCCCCTTTTCGTCACATGTTTAATGATGATTATTATTACTATTTTTTTTACCACAATTATCACTTAGACCTAGATTTTAATTTCGGAGGTCGGACGACATTTTTATTAGGGAATTTGTTTTTAAATCTTTCTTATCACCTCATTCATTCTAAGACCATCTAGGTTTATTCACTTATTAGTTAACAAAGCGACATGCCCTTCAGGACGCACTGGGTGCTCCAAGGTTGCAACTCACCTCATTCTATTTCCCTTGCATGATGTGCCCTTCAGGACGCACTACGTGCTCCAAGGGTGCCACTCCCCTCTTTATGTTTTTCTTGCGCGACGTGCCCTTCAGAATGCACTACATTCTCCAAGGGTGCCACTCCCCTCTTGTCTAACTTAGTAGACATCAAAAACCCCTGGAGTCAATACTTCATCAAGTGATATTATGGGAGACTAAGGGCCTCTAAGGAATAGGGCCCCTTCCTTATTGCGCAACCCCTAGAATCATCGTGAGTGACTCTCGTAGTCTTCCCTCATGCCATCCTGGGTCTTCTAATTAATTGTTAACCTACAGTTCGAGCCACGACATGAGTGCTAGTGGGATGTGGCAGGGCTGTTGTCCACACCTCTTCCTCAATGTCTCTTGTTGTCATGCATGACCCCTCTACTCCACATGTGAGTCTGGTTGGAAAGCTATCATCAACCTACATTATCAACGAATCATGTCAGAAATAAAATCCATAATCATAAAATCTAATCAGATGTACATATGTCATATATACAACAATCAAACTCCAATAGTCCAATCCCTGACTCGATCCAGAGTCTAAGGGTTTCATCGATGCCTCTACATATTAAAGGTCCAAAATCCTGCACACTCAGTAGAACCAAGTCAATAGCACCTGTCTATATCAATACAAGAAAATAACATGTCATCATATCCATAATGCCTCATAATCATAATCAAATGCCCAATAGTATAGTAATCCGGATCACTTATAAGAAAGTGTCCTCAAAGAATAAGTTCGCTTAGTACATGCAAGAGCGGGATGTTACATACGCCCCCTCTTGGTATAAACTTCATCCCAAAGTTTCACAGTATATTAGTGCCGAAATAATGTGTATCACAGTGTCATAAGTCTATCTATCAAACAAAAATGGAAACTGCTGGCACATATCATATGTGTCCTCCCAGGTCGCCAAGTACAGACTATAGTTGTCCCATTGGAACTTGAACTGATCTACTGTTCGATGTCGTATCTATCATATGAGATGATCTAGGATGCAGATCGACTCATCTATGAGTGCCCCCTCATCCGATACCTGCAAGGAACTCATGTGAATAACAAGTGTAGGATCACTAATATAATGTCTCAAAACAAATACGTGAAAAACATTGTGCATACGCCTCAAAGAATCAGGCAAGGCTAGTCGATATGCCACAGGCCCCTTCCTCTCCACAATCTTGAAAGGTCCCATGAAACTAAGAGAGATTTTAGCTCCCTTTCCAAACTTGATTGAACTCTTATTCAGTTTTACCCGCAAGAATACTCGATCACCAACTTTGTAACTACGGTCGACATGGCGTGCATCGGCATAACTCTTATGTTGATGTTGCACTTCTTTGATCCTTTGTCTTATTGTTTGCATTTGATATTCCACTTCTTGGATCGCTTCTGGTCCCACTAGGATGCTATCCTCAAGCCAATCCCAACTCAAAGGCGTTTGAAATGGTCCCCCATAAGGAAACTCGAAAGGCGCCATCTTAATGGTGCTTTGGTAATTGTTGTTATATGCGAATTCTACCAGTGGAAAGAATTCTTCCCAATGTTTCTGTTGGTCCATCAAGTACATGCGCAACATGTCTTCCAAGATTTGGTTTGTTCATTCATTCTACTCGTCAGTCTCCGGGTGATACACATCACTAAAGTTAAGTTGGGTTCCCAAGGCCTCTTGGAAACTAGTCCAAAATCATCGAGTAAACATCGATCCTCGATCAGATATAATCCTCTTAGGTACGCTATGAAGTATCACAATCTCATTGATGAAAACTCTAGCTATGTCAGGTGTTTGATACTTCATATGCACAAGAATAAATTGAGAACTCTTCTTCATAATGTCGACTACCACAAAAATCGAGTCGTGTCTCCTTGCCGTCAGTGGCAATCCAACAATGAAATCCATCAAAATAACCTCCAATTTCGATTCCAGAATAGCATGTGGCTGTAGTAATCCTGCTAGATGTCTATGTTTAGCCTGTACCTGCTGACATTCTAGACATCTAGCCACATAGTTGACTATGTCTGCCTTCATTCCTTTCTAGAAGAATAAGGGTTTAAGGTCCGCCCTCATCTTCATGACTCCCGGGTGAGCCATATACACAGCTCTGTGAGTCTCATTTAGGATCAAACTCCTCAACTCGTCATTCGGTGGTACGTAAATCCAATTTTTAAACCTCAATAGTCCATCTTCATCAAAAGAAAATCCTTCAAATCTTGGTACCATCATTGTGTTTTGTCTGATAAAATACTTAACCTCTTTGTACCAGTCATTGTCACGCTGTAAAGTTAGAATCTTTTAACATAGATTCGTTTGAAGTGGCAACACCAAAAATATGCGTGGTCTCTTACTCAATGCATCTGCCTCTCAGTTCATTGTTCCTTTTATGTAAGTAATCTCAAAATCATACTCTCTAAGCAATTCTGACCAACGTCTTTGTCGCGCATTCATGTCGCTTTGTGTTAAGACGTGTTGTAGTCCATAGTGGTCTATTTTTAGTTCAAATTTTCATCCAATAAGGTAGTGTCTCCAAACCTTCAAGGAATATATAATGTCTAATAACTCCAAATCGTGCGTCGCGTAGTTCTGCTAATGAGTTTTCAATTTCCTCGAGATATAAGTGATCGCTCGACCATCTTACATCAAGACTCTGCCTAAGCCTTCCTTTTTAGGGCATACCAAGAAGTCCATGTCCATGTCAGGGACCTTTAGTATTGGTGTCATTGTCAACAACTCCTTGAGCCTCCAAAATGCCTCTATGGATTTCTCGGTCCAAACAAATTTCTTGTTCTTCTTCTGCAATTCCATGAAAGGATTTACTATATTTGAAAATCCCTCGATGAACCGTCAATAGTATCCTACTAAACCCATGAAGCTATGCACTTCCAGGACATTTGTAGACACATGCCATTCCATAATAGCCTCGACCTTTCTTGGATCCATGATGATACCTTCATTGGAGATGACATGCCCTAAGTAGTGAATCTTTGATTGATAAAATAAGCATTTGGACAATTTCCCATACAATGTTTTCTTTCACAGACACTATAGTACCAAGCGCTAGTGCTTGTCATGCTCCTCCAATGTCTGAGAGTAAATCAAAATATCGTTGATGAATACTTGGACGAACTTGTCCAAGTACTTGTAGAACACCTCATTCATCAAAATCATAAATACCCCTGGGGCGTTTGTCAGTCCAAATGGTAAAACAATAAACTCATAATGTCTAAACCTCATCTTAAAGGCATTCTTAGGGGCATCATCCTCCTTGTTCTGTAACTGGTGATGCCCTGATCACAAATCGATCTTTGAAAACACCATCGCACCCTTCATATGATCGAACAGATCATCAACCCTCAACAACAGATACTGATTCTTGATCATTTCCTTGTTTAATTGACGCTAGTCAATGCAGAGTCTCCACAACACATCCTTCTTTCGTATGAAAATAACAGGCGTGCCCCATGGTGAGACACTTGGACATATAAGTCCTAGGTCTAACAACTCCTTCGGTTGCATTCTCAACTCCTGTAACTATGGGGTCGACATCTAATAAGGACTTCTTGCTATCAGTTCAGTCCCCGGTTTTAGGTCTATGGTAAACTCCAATTCCCTCTCTGGCGACATCCCAGGTAAATCCTCTGGGAATATGTCCGCAAACTCTCTCACCACAGGAATGTGTTCTAGACCTTCCGCTACTCCCTTCTCATTTAACTCAGGGATCGCATAAATCTTACATCCCTTGTGCATGCTCTTCCATAGCTACAAGGAAGAGATGAACCTCAGGGAAACTCCCTAGTTCTGTCCTACAATCACGCGTCTCTGTCCCTCGTCATCAACCAAGCTCAACTATTTCATCTTACAGTTGAGTATCGCCTCATGTGATTCCAACCAGTCCATACTGATCATGAGGTCATAAGATCCTAATATTGTGACGTACATGTTGGCCTTGGTGAAAAAATATCCCAGGTTAATGGTACAGTCTGTAACCTTCCCTCCAACCTTTTGTTTGGCTCCTGAAGCCATCTCTACAAAGCTAAACTCATCCTGTTCGACTTCCTTTACCTTAATCATTTTTAGCGCTACACCATAAATGAAACTCTTGGTAGCACAGGGATATATCAAAATACTAAGGGTCTGGTCAACGACGGTACCTGATGTCTCGAGCACAGTCGACTGGTGCTCTGCCTGGCAGTTATTCACAGCTACATGAATCTGATGGGCCTTGCCCAAATCTCCCACGGTAGTGGGTCCAACTGATCCAGATTCTCTAGTCCTCTCCACTGGGAAGTCACGTTGGTAGTGTGTCTCCCCACAAGTTTAACACCCCTTGTTCAATCCAGTACTCCTGGTACCCAAAGTAGAAGCTAACGGCCCACCACCATAGAATCCTGGTATGTTCTACTGAACATGCCTAAACTGTTGTTGTTGCGGTCGATGTTGTCGCTGATGTTGTGGTCGTTGGTAAGGAGTCTACTGCTGAGGCATTGATAGTCGAGGTGCAGTGAAGGTGGATACTCTCTGGAAGCCACGATATCCTGGAGTATGTATGACTAGTGTCTGATATTGCTGCACACCAAACGATACCTGCCTAGCTGGTCTCGCTGGAGTCTTTCTCTGACCCCCACTAACAAGCTCCTCCTCTACTATGAGGACCTTCTGGATGACATCATGCAAGTTCTAAGGCATCAGAATCTTAACCTTTGCATGTATGTCGACATTAAGTCCAAACAAGAACCTGTTGACCTTAGTTTTCTTAGTATTAAGATGCAGAGCATACCGAAGCAACTCCATAAAATGGGCGTCATATTTAGGCACTGTACGAATGCCCTGTTGCAAGGCGTTGACCTTGTTGAGATGATGCTCAACGAATTCCTATGATAGGTACCCCTCTCAAAACTGTTCCTTGGATATTTTCCATGACATGTCTTCAACGACCATGTTCAATTGTGGCAGGAGCGTCTTCCACCATAGAAGAGCACTCCCCTTTAGTTGAAAGACCGCCATGCATATCTTCATGTTGCAGGTATATTCGCAAAGTGAAAAACACATCACCATATTCTCCAATCATGCCTCGGCCCCTATGTCGTCTAGGGCACCAAAGAACTCAAGAAATTTGACTTTCTTGAGCTCACGGTGAATGCTACCAGTACCGACCAGAGCGCACAGTGGACCCTAAGAGGGTGTAGGTGACCTGGTCTCATCTCTGTCCAATCGGCTGATCAGTGCCTTAGACATCCGCTGAAAATACCTCATCAACCCAACCACATCACCCACCGCTATCTTCTCTTTCCCGATAACCTGTTCATATCCCTAGGGGTTAGACCCCTCAGGTGTGGATCCTACTAGAGGCATCGTGCCTCCTCCCCTATCACCCTTTTGTCTTCCTCCATGGTGTCCAGTGTCCTCTAACCATGATTACATGCATGAATACAAGTAAACTTAATTAACAACATTATAATCAAATATCATATCAGTGAAAGCTGTTGTGTTCACAAGTCACGGGTTGAACCCGCTCTGATACCATATGTAATGACCCTTATTGTTACAACTGCCAATGAAGCAAAAAGTGAAATTTTATTTATTTATTTTTTTAGGCAAGAAGGAAACCACGACAATAGTTAAACCACCCCAATTGATGATGAGTGCCATTCCCACAGAATAGGAAACATACAACAACGACTCTAAACACAAGCACCTCGAGAAACTAGGAGAAACATGCATAAATCAAAAGAAAGAAACGACTTCCCACCCAACACAGAACATGACGATGCCTACTAGATAAGGATGACATCCACAATCCCGACACAAAAACCTCGACAGAACAAACGCCCACCACAAAAAGCATAGACTTTGGCCAATTATCATTCATCGCATTCCATTAAGGTGCGCAACTATCCCCTCATCAGGGATCACGTTGTCCCGAGGTGATAGGCACGACAATATCCCTGGCACAACATAACCTATCTGGACCAATGACTCAATAAAAACTAACGTGCTAGGAGATCAAAAGCACTGTCGAACCATAAGACGACTAACCCAAGCCCCCAATTGACCTGTCCACAAGATGTGAGTAAACCTCGTGACTATAACATTCCTACAACCAATTAAATTCTTGGCGTAACGAATTCTATTGCAACAAACATCACTTTGTACACCTTAAAATAATCGTTATCAAAACAATTATCTTAGTGCAACTAATTTCCAAATCCAACATCGGATGAAAATTTCCTAAGGAGGACTTCATTATCTTTCGACTGAAATACAATAGGAACAACCTTTTAAAACAAGTAAAACCCCCTTTTTAAAACCAAAAGGGATATCTTTTAAACTGAAACACTATTAGATATGGTTGTCTCCTAGATCATTGCTATCATCATTTGAAGGGTTGTCTTAACCTAACAACATCAATATAAGAACGTTGTCCAACATATAAACGATGTCACAATATAAAAATGCTATCTATAGATATGTAAATCACAGTCAAAGATATGGAAATTATAGTATCGCAAGGGACATAAACAGGGATGTGATGCATTCATCAATCGTTATCATTATGGTCATTGTCATTATATCAATACTGGATATATCGCAATGATTAAGTTACTATCCTTATAATTATAGAAATGGATATATTGCAATCGTTAAATTGCTATCAATATGAATTGTTCTCTTTTAAGTATAAATTTGTTTTCGTTTGAAGGTCTACGTTGAATTAATTCGATTCGTTGTTGTTGTCTAAATGAGGTATGGTATCGAAGTCTTGTAATTACCAGCAAATGTTGAGTTAACGGGATATTAAAAATGCAGAGCTTATTATTGTTATCCCCCAAAACGCTGACATTAAAGTAAGGACGATGTATGACATGAAATCAATTCGTCGTCAATGTAAATGATAATTCAATGTTTTCTTTACTTATAAATTGTTGTCCCTTAAACATAAATTTACTGTCATTAAATAAAATCCCCATCTAGCATCACAATGAATCACTGTCAGAATAATGTTGTCAATCACCAGGAACGCTACCCAATTCAATGAAGGTATGTTTCTATCCAAAAGAGTTACAAGGTACGATGTTCAAGGAATTACCAATCATTGTAAATAAGTGACTTTCCGAAGGAATACTGGGCACACTGTTCACTAAGCATACACGCTGACCATTCACTATAGGAAATCGTTGTGAATAACAATCCTGAAAACTAAAAAAATCCTCTACTAAATGACCTTCACTGAAATTACAAATTCGCTGACTTACGATAAGTATAAAATTGATATTGAGGAATATGACAGTAGTACAATCGCTATGGCACAATTTTTTTATAAATATGAACAATTAGAGAAATAGAAAATTGCTATGGTGCAGTTTGTAAAATTACTGTCAAGGTGAGCTTTCAATGGATACGCAGTCCTAAATTTTTTTCTCATAGAAAGTATCAATTGCAGTCCCAATGGCAGTATACATGTATCAAATCGCAGTCATTAAAAATTCACAGTCAGTATCAATTTATCAAGTTATCAATGTATCAATTATCAATTTATCAATTTACCAATTTATCAATGTATCAAATCGCACTCATTAAAAATTCTCTCATTAGAAAGTATCAATCATTGTCAAGGTATCATAATTTTTTATTTTTAACATAAGATTGGCACTGAGTTAATTCTCCATCAATGTAATATATATTGCAGAGGAAAAATGCAAGACAGAAGTATGAAAAATGCAGGGAAAATCGCCTTCAAAATATATCAATAATGCAGAGGGTAAATTGTAGGCTAGATGTGTTAAACACAAGGTAAGTTCTCCTTTAAAACATATCAAAATGAGTAGGGAAATTCTCTAGCCAGATGGGTCAGAACGCAAGGTAAATTCATCTTCAAACATAATAAAATCACAGAGGAAAATTACAGTCAAGGTATTAAATTGCAGAGTGAAAATTTGCCAGTCTATAAGGAATACATTTCAAATTAAAAGGATAAAAGTAATTCAACAGTCAAGATGCAGGTAAAACGCAGGATAAAAATGCAGTATCATCATTCCAATGATAGGAGAAAAATGTTGTAATAAGAGTAATAACATTTGACCATTACACCATAACAATGCCACCATTGCACATTAAAAGCAACTACAAATCGATGTCAAACATAGAGCAATAAAAGAATAAAATGCAGTCTAGTGTGGTTGAAGGTAGAGTAAAAATTTATCATCAAAAGCAATAAATCATAGAGGGAAATCACAACAAGGTGCAAGACAATCACTTCACCAGGAACAACCAACACGGTTAGATAGCTGGGAAAAAACATCCTTTGCTCATCATCCACGCACAAAATAGCGGGGCATTAGGATCTATAGGTCTATTAACACCAAAGTGACGACCATTGATCCATCTCTTAGCCAACTACTCAGGCGTGGATTGATGATATAGGGATGAGGACGAAGATAAAGCACAATATCTTCATAATAATCATTAAAACAGACAAAACAATCAAGCAGTCAGGGATCAATTACCAAGGGAATCAATTCAAGTAGCGAGCGTAAAGCTATGGTGAATTTAAGTTCTCAATTAAAAATTCTATGTAAAACACCTTCTTTACACAATCAAAAGTATAGAAATGAAAGTGCAAGTTCAATATTAATCTACCATTCAAACTAAATGTGTGTGTCCCATAGCCCAAGATGACAGCTCCGAGTCGTTATCTTGCACACTCCGTCTAGCTCCCGCTTGCTGACCGATGGGACTTCACCAGTACCTCCCAGCCAACGCTAGGGGTACTCTTCTTCCCCATTATCCCCCCAAGCCGCAAAGGGGCCACACACACTAAACCAAAGAATGACTAGGTCCCAGCTCACCTCACAAGGCCGAGCTACCACTCCTCACCGAGATGGGTATCCCAACTCCCACAAGATAAGTAAGTCAAGTAAACAATTATGCAGTGTAACCTTATGCATCAAGAAGAGAGCCATACCCCTCCTCCTCTTCCATCCTTTATATAGAGTTTCTAAGTGATTTATTTCCCAAATTCCCATTTAATTTAATGTTCAATAATTTAATTCAGAAAAATCATCCCCCATACACATGTTACCCATCCCCTTCGTTGCACCAGAAATTAATTTCATTAATTATTTAATTACTCCTATTTCCCTCACCCACCTAAAATTATTCCTATAATCGCTCTTAGGTGTCCCCATATTCCCTTAGACATTTTAATGACTTACGCCCTTACTAAATTCCTAGTTGAGTTCAATTTAGAAAGTTCTTAAAGGCAAGATTCCTTACTAAGTTAGTCATTTTGTTTTTACCTTATGTTTCCCTTTTTATTTATGTTTCCCCCTTTTTCCCTTAGTTTCCCAATTCTTTTTAAGCTTCTCTCTTTTCCCCTTTTATCTAAAACTCAAATTAGCAAGTGTAGAAAATAACCTTTTACCCCTCTTCCCTTTTAATTAATAAATTTTAATTAGCATAAGTAGAAAAACAATCAATTCCCTTTTGAATTTTAATCCCTCAATATAATTTGATTTTAATAAATTAATCGAATTTCTTACCCCCTTTTCGTCACATTTTTAATGATTATTATTAGTATTATTAACTTTTACCACAAGTATTACTTAGACATGGATTTTAATTTCCGATATTGGGCGACATTTTTATTAGGGAATTTGTTTTTAAATCTTTCTTATCACATCATTTGTTCTAAGGCCATCTAGGTTTATTCACTTATTAGTTAACAATGTTACATTCCCTTCAGGACGCACTAGGTTCTCCAAGGGTTCCACTCACCTCATTTTTTTCCCTTGCACGACATGCCCTTCAGAACACACTACGTTCTCCAAGGGTGCCACTCGCCTCTTTCCATTTTTCTTGCACAACGTGCCCTTCAGGACGCACTACATGCTCCAAGGGTGCCACTCGCCTCTTGAATGACTTGATAGACATCAAAACCACTAGAGTCAATACTCCATCAGGTGATCTTGTGGGAGACTAAGGGCCTCTAAGGAATAAGTCCCCTGCCTTATTGTGCACCCCTTAGAATCATCATTAGTGACTATCGCAGTCTGCCCTCATGACATCATGGGTATTTTCGAACTAGGTAATCGTTAACCTACAGTTCGAGCCATGATGGGAGTGATAGTAGGTTATGGTAGGGATGTTGTCCACACCTCTCCCTCAACGTCTCTAGTTGTCATGCATCACCCCTCTACTCCAGATGTGAGTCTAGTCGACAAGCTATCATCAGCCCGCATCATCAATGAATCATGTCAGAAATAAAATCCATAATCATAACATCTAATCAGATGCACATATGTCATATATACAACAATCAAACCCCAATAGTCCACTCCCTGACTTGATCCAGAGTCCAAGGGTTTCATCGATGCCTCTGCATCATCGAGGTCCAAAATCCTACACATTCAAGAGAACCGAGTCAATAGCACCAGTCTATATCAATACAAAAAAATAACATGTCGTCATATCCATAATTCCTCATAATCATAATCAAACACCCAATAGTATAATAATCTGGATCACTTTCAAGCAAGTGTCCTTAAAGAATAAGTTCCCTCAGTGCACGCAAGAGTGGGATGTTACAAAAATGAGGATGTTAGGCAAGGTGCCTATGGATAAAATTATTGTTTCTAGAAGGAACTTTCAATCCTCAAAAGTGTCTATTAAAAGACACACAATCACTCACAAGGTAAAGAAGTAGAAATTAATTAAGAAGTAGGATATACAACAAATTGAAATTAAAACACACACACACACACACACATATATTTTTTTTCTCGGGTCACAAACATTAGGTGCATTATTTAGTTTATTAACCTTAATTCACATATGTTAATCAATTTTTAGTGGAAAGATGCCATTCGATAATGTAATTTTCAAAATCTTTGGTTAACAACAACTAGACAATGGAGATTGTCGATTCGTTTGATAAATTGACCAATGCAATGCCTTATATAAAAATTCCTAATACTTTGTGTGTGAATTTTTATTTTTGAAATTTCCATAAAATGAGTGTGAAATTATATTCTTGAAATTTCTGAATATATCTATCAATTTGTTTCTTTAGAATCTATAAAACAAGTGAAAAGTTAAAAGGCATAAATTATCCCATCTTTATAAATTTTGGTTAAAGTGCTAATTTTTTCTTACAAATATGTATTTGCAAAATCAATTATTTCAATGAAATGTACTAATAAAACATGAGACAATATAAATGATTTTGAAGAAAAACATAAAAATATATTATTGATTTTGAAAATTAAATTTAAAAAAATTAACTTTTATAAATTTTAAAGATTACAAAACACTATGAGGAGTTTTTAAGGCACAATTCCAAACACTCAACTTGTAATATGATATCGTGCATTAACATATAACAAACTATTTATTACATTAATGAATAGATTATGTCCATTGATCTTGACAACAAATCAAGAGATCACTTTTAATCTTATATTCATCCAATTATCATCATTATCACTACCAATTTTATTCTTATCTTTATAGTTATAGCCATGATTTTCAGCTTTATAATTATATTTAACTAACAAATACAAAATTATTCTATCAAATCACATGTAGAAATTTGGGTTTTTGACACCATGATGGAGTGAGAAAAGGTCTTCAACGAGGAACAATTCTTGTAAAGTTTTCACTTCCAACAATGTTATTTATTGTAGACAGATCTATTTCTTAATTATCTTTAACACTCCCCTGTAATTGAGAAATGCATACGATACCTAGCATATCTCTACAAATTATGAATTTGGCCTTTCCCAAAGGCTTTGTAAAAATATCAACAACATTATCAATTTAGTCTCTTTCAGATTTTCCAAGGGATGTTTCTCTTATAGTTCTTCTTTTCACCCCTTTTCAAAAGTGTATTCTTTTTTCTTGGTCTCAAAACTACAACTTGATTTTGGATTTCCTCTAATAGGCTTCATCCTTGAATTTTTTTCTCTTCCTTTTGTACTTGCAAAAAATGATTGTTGACATCCATATAAAAGGAAATCCATCTACTTGGATACATGGGTTTGCTAGTGCTCTAGGAAATGTTTTCACCTACATCATTCATCTGCATGTTAGGATCAATCTTATTCATAACTTGGTGCCCAAACATTTGAGATTAATATACTCATATACCATCAATCAAAGAGTCATTTTCTCATATTAACATACATTTACACCTTTCCACCTCCATACCCTTGGTAGTGGTGATGGAAGGAGGCAAGGAGATTTACTGTGAATGTCACAACATTCATCAAGTAACATAACAACTCATGAACTTCACACATACATTTCTTCACAAATGAGATATAAATACATATAAGGGAATACTCTAGGATAGTCTTTTGGAAATATCTAGGTGAGAAAATTTGTCTAGGCATAATGTCTAGAGTAAACTAGATTTAACTAAAAATCAACCTCAAGACTCACAACACAACTCATATAGATATTTTTTTATTAGCGATAGTAATTACAATATTCTAAAACTTCCCCTTAATTACTGCTACTAAGTGATTTATAATTTACAATGCCTAAAGTTTTTCTATGAAACTCAAAAACATCTCTTGCCAATGGATTTGTAAATATATCATCCAATTGGTCTTTTGATTTATGAAATTCCAAGTAAATTTCTCCATTGTTTACAAGCTCTCTAATGAAATGATATCTAATATCAATATGCTTCCTTTTTTGGTGAAAGAAATGGTTCCTTGAAAGAACTATTACTGATTCATTGTCACAATATACTATAGTTGGTCCTTCCAGTCCTTATTGAATATCACACAATACTCTACACAACCAATATTCTTAACAAGTTGTTGTTTTTTCTACTACATACTCAACTTCTTCTGATGAGATTGTCACAATGGGTTAGTTTTTGGTTGCCCATGAAATCACACCTGAACCAAGATGGAAGAAATATCCATAAGTACTCTTCCTATCATTGATACTACGTGCAAAAGAACTATCAATATATACAACCAAGGAATCATGAATAATATTGGAATATAATATACCATATCCTATTGTTCCAACAATATATCTCAAAATTGTTTTCCCAACTTGCCAATATAAGTCTTTTGGAGACTCCATGAACCTAGAAATTAAACTGGCATCATAGATAATGTATAACCTAGTGGAAATGAGATACATGAGGCTTCCAACGAATCTCTTGAACACATTTAGATATGCATTGCATCCCTTATCCTCTTTGCCGATATTTTTCCATACTATAGTTGGAGTTGGTGTTGGTTTATAGTTCATCATCATGAACCTCTTCAACACACCCATGTCATCCTTTGTTTGAAACATAAAAATTAGTGAATCTTATTGGATGACTTCAATACCAAGGAAATATCTCATTAACCCCAAATCATTCATTTCAAATTCTTATTTCATGGATAATTTAAACTTGTCTAGTGACATATTTCCTCTAAATATCATATCATCAACATATAAACAAAGAATCAATATTTGACCTTTCTTATTCTCCTTTGTATACAATGTGGGCTCACTACTACTTTTGTTGAACCCATTACTAATCAGATATGGACCAATCCTACTATACCAAACTCTTGGATATTGCTTAATCCCATTGAGAGTTTTCTTCAATATGTACACTTTATCTTCATGTCCTTTTATTACATATTCTAGTGGCTGATCTACACATAATTCTTCTTCTAAAATACCATTAAGAATGACGAATTTACATCCATTTGATAAAATTTCCAACTATTTTGAGCTCCGATGGCTAAGATAGTGCCAATTATATCTAATCTTGTAGACCATGTAAATAAATCACCATAATTGACTCTGAGTTGTTGAGTAAATCATTTTTCTACTAATATGGTCTTGTAATTTTCAACTTCTCCTTTCACATTAAACTTGGTTTTGTAAACCCATTTTACATCAATGCAATCTTTAAATTCTGGTAATTCCACTAGATCCCATGTATCATTCTTCTCTATGCAATCTATTTCTTTGTCCCTTTATTTGACCCAATTTTAATATTTAATTTATTCTTCAAAATATGCATGTTGAAAAGGAAATAATACAAAATTAGAATGCACATATATATCTTCATAGATTTATCTCAAAATTCTAGTCTTTCTAAGACATTCGGGAAGCAATTTTAAGGTCATATTTTCTACTTGGTTGAGAATTACGAATAGACTAGGTTGGAAGGATATATGAATCACCTAGAATATAATTTCTTGGAGTCCTTGTTGGATTACCCCTTACTGATGATTGGGTTTGCGAACCTTTCTATCCATCTTATGCAATATTCTCCACTACTTCATCTTCTTCATGAGATATTTCTTCTCCAACAATTTTAGTGTTGTCTCTTCTCCCATCCCATGCTTCGTATTATATGAATTCAACATTCTTGTTGATTATCACCTTCTTTGTAACTAGACTATACAATTTATATGACTTGGAATGATCATCGTACCTAGGAAAGATGAACTTTTCACTTTTTTCTTCTAACTTTCTTCTCAACCCATTAGGCACATGAGCATATAACACACAACCCAAAACTCTGAAGTGTGCTACACTACAACTCATACATGTCCATTCTTATTGTGGGACTTTTTTCTTCACACTTTTAGTGGTATACCTATTCAAAACATAAATAGAGAAAGCTACTGGTTCTCCCCAAAAATAATTTGATTTTTTTTTTTTGCTTTTAGCATGCTTCTAGCCATGTTTATAATGGTTATGCTTTTCCTTTTTGCTATACCATTTTTCTAAGGTGTATAATTTGTTGTAAACTATATTTTGATTCCATGTTTCTTCTAGAAAACATCAAAATCATTTGAATCATATTAACCTCTTCTGTTTTATCTTGATACTTTAATTTGATGGCCAATTTGCTTCTCCACCAATTCCTTGAATTCTCTGAACTTGCCAAAAGTTTTAGATTTATTTGCAAGAAAGTACACCCAAGTCTTTATATTGTAATCATATATGAATGTTAGGAAGTAGTAACTTCCTCCTAGTGATACGGTTTACATTGGGGCACATAGATATGTATGAATCATCTCCAAGGGATCCTTTGCTCTATAAGACACTCCTTTAGGTAAATTGTCCTTGTGCTACTATGCCAAAATGCAACACTCACAGGAACTAGATGGCTCTTGAGTGAGAGGAAAACCTTTAACCATTTTTTTCTATTGCAATAATTTTAGGCCACCAAAATGTAGATGACCAAATATGAAATGCCAAAACCAAAATTCATCCAAACATGTTTCCTTTTGGGAAAATGAAGCATCTTGACTACCATATTCCATGGAAAGAGGGTACATTATATTCTTTGTCATCTTCACCATAAAAATCAACATCTTACTAGGAGGTTTTTCATATATTAAACAATTATTTTCCTTAAAATTGCATTATACCATTTTTGGTAAGTTAGCCAACAATAATGAGGTTGTGTTTCAAACATGGGGCATAATACACATTTTCTATGTGTCGTTTTTGGCCTTGTTTGGTAAGGATGCTGACCATTCCTTTTCCCATAACATTTACAATATTGTTTATCCCTAATTTAACTTTAGTCCTTACTAAATATTCTAGGTTTGCAATTAGGATTCTATTTTTTATCATGATATCATTGCTGCACCCACTATATATAATAAAAATATCATTAGAAGTATCTTGGGAAGCATTATAAGTAAGTAATAAAGGGTCCTCATAGTCCTCAATATTGGGTATGTGCTATATTATTTGCATGACAAACCCCATGTGTTGCATTATGCCTAGTGCGTGGGGGACAACAGGGTGGGGAGAGGTGCTATCCCCTCCCTTCCAGGGAGGTTGCAGGGGGGAGAAGCCCTCAAAAAACATTTGTGGTGGTTTTTTGCCCATTTTTAGCATTTTTTCATCGCACGGTTTTTCATGGATGGCTTTCTAATTCCGGTTAAGTAATTAGGGTTGAAAACTAATCCAAGTCAATGGATTAGGGGTTTTGGATCATGAATATATATATATATATATATATATATATATATATATATATAATGAAGATGAATGATGAATGATAATTAGAGGTGTGGCTCTAAACAAGTTGTTGGTTTTCCTGGTGTGGGTTTCCAGGGTGAAATTTCTATGTAATCTATGTGTGTGCCATTGTATATTTTCTACTTTTA
>ML804719.1:151481-173783 GCA_009831015.1 Picea engelmannii
AAGCTAAAGAAATCACCAAAGATGTGGTATCAAAAAGTTTGATACTTATATGTTGAGACTTGGCTTCACAAGGAGAAAAGACTATCATTGTGTGTATTTCAAATTAGTTGGTGATCATATTATTTATTTGGTCTTGAATGTGGATCATATGTTGTTGATAAGAAATGTCGATAATGAGATTATCCAGGAAGTGAAAACTCAGTTTTCCTAAAAAATTGAGATGAAGGATCTTGGTGCTTCAAGTTTCATTTTGGGCATGTGGAAATTAAATGAGATCAAGCAAACATTAAACTCTCGTTAAATCAAAGGAAAATATGTTGAGACAATATTGCAAAGGTTTAAAATGCAAGAATGTATACCAATCAGGGTTCCTATTCCTGTAGGTGTAAAGTTATCTATAGATCAGTGTCTCAAGATACAAGAAGAGGAAGATGACATGTCTCGTGTTCCATATGCTAGTGTATTTGGAAGTTTGATGTATGCAATGGTCTGTACTAAACCAGACATTTGCACATGTAATGGGATTTTTTAGAAGGTGTATGTCAAAACTAGAAAATGAGCATTGGGAAACAATAAAGATGGTTTTTAGGTATTTTTGTAGCACTACTACTTATGGATTGTGCTACCAATGAAGTTTTGTATTGGACATACATGGGTTTTTTGATGTAGATTGCGCTGTAGATCTGGATCGTAGAAGATATACAAGTGGGTATGTGTTTAACCTGTTTGGGAGAGAAATAAGTTGGATGAGAAAATGATAGGCTATAGTGGCACTGCCAACCATAGAATTTGAATACATGGCAACCACTCATGCAAGAAAGGAATTAGTATGGTTACAAAGATTATGTTTAGGTATTGGTTTGGTAAAACAAGCTATAATGATAGATTTTGATAGTCAGAGTGCAATCTTCTTGGCGAATAATCCAACTTATCATTCAAAGACAAAGCATATTGATGTTCAATATCACTTTGTGAGAGACATGGTTGAAGACAATAAGGTGTTGCCAATGAAGGTGAACAGTTTAAAGAATGTTTCAAATTGACTAACAAAGTTTGTGAGCACTGACAAGTTATCCTGGTGTAGAGAAACAATAAGCATTATTGCCCTGGATTGTTGATTATGTAATCCTGTGACCCAATGTATGCAAAGAAAACAACAAGTGGTAGATTGTTGGGTATGTGTTATATTCTTTGCATGACAAATCCCACACACTATGTTGCATCGGACATGCGGGGCTGGGGGTGGGGGGGAGTTGTAGGGGGGGGAGAGCCCACAATTTGTTTTTGTGGTTTCTAGCACATGGTTTTTTGCTGATGGTTTTCTAATTTCGATAAAGGAATTAGGGTTGTATATTAATCTTGGTCAATAGGGGTTTTGGATGTTGGAGGATCATATATATATTGTATTGTAAACGATAAAGATGAATGATGAATAAGAATTAGAGGGGAAAATCTAAACATGTTTCTAGTTTTCTTGTTTTTTGTTTCTAGGGTAAAATATGTGTGTAATGTGTGTGTGTGTGTGTGTGCGCGCGCGTGTTCGCATTCCATTGTATCTTTTCCGTTTTTATTAAGAATCCATTTGTAGTAATTAGTTGTAAAAGGTTAAAATCTACACTCAAAGGTGTTAGAAAGTTTGCAAGCTATTTTCTAAGGTCATCCTTCTTCTTCATACATTCATGTGCATAATGACATAGCTTATTACAGTAAGAACACTTAACCTTCGATTTATTATACCTTTGATTTAACTATGAGATTATATGACTACTCTCCCTTGATTTATGGCGGTTTTAATATGGTCTCCTTTCTTGTTCTAAATCTTCCTTACTGTATCTTTGGTCACTACTTCCGCTGCTCCTGCCACTACCCCTTGACATTTATCTTCCTCTGCCACTTGATATAGAAACCTGAGATTTGAATGAATTTTCCAAAGAGAAATTACCATTCCTATTTATTCTCGATTCATGGGATAACAAATATCCCAACAAGTCATCTATTATTAGTCATGTCAATTCCTTAGAAACTTCAATGGCTACAACCACTAAATCAAGCTTCTTAGGCAAGTTTCTAAGAACCCTCTCTACTGCTTTCCGATCTAGAATTTCTTCATCATTCATTCTTAATTAGTTTACAATGTTCATGACTTGGGTCATGATCTAGTCTTCTGAATCTAACTCCTTCATCTACAAATTGTCAAAATTCATTCTTAACATCCACAACTTATTGTCTTTACCCTGATACTTCCCTAATAGTTGGTCTCTAAGATATCCCAAGCCATTTGTTACCTTGCACCTTGAGTATATGAAAATTTTGGTTTTCTATGATTTAAATATTTCAAATGTGATCAAAAAATTTGTGAATGAACAAATGTATTTTGGATTAATAGAAATTACAAATTTAACACTTCTACTAAATTTCTAAAAGTTCTAAAAGATAAACACTGATAAGAGAAATGAGGATGGTTATCAATGATTTATTTTTTTATCATCCAAATCTTATAAACACCTTTGTAATACCTCAACCCTCTTTAAAACCATCAATTCATAAAAATAAAAAATAAGAAAATGCATATCGATACAATTAACATTGCTAAAAGACACGAGAATGAGAATGCACATCAATACAATTAGAATTGGTAGTCAATGTCAAAGAGACATAATCACAATCCGTTAATAGAACGATAGATAAGTAAAACCCTCTTAAGTAAGAATCTTTAAATAAAATAAAATTAAAATGAATATTTATATTAAAATTAAAATTAAAATGAATAAATGTTAGATAATGTTTATATGTGACTAGACACACATCTAGATACAATAATTTAGTTCAAAGCAAGTATTAGGATTTCTTACACATTTTCTTATATTCACCGCAAATGCTAGGTGCAATAATTTATTTTAAAAAGTTGTCAATATCGAAAATGAAAGATTTCCATATATTTTAATTTAGTTGACTTTTAAAAGAGCATCTTATTGATGACGATAATGATTATTATAGACTTTCGAAAAATTGTCATTCTAGACTATGTGTGTGACTTTATGTTTAGCTTTCACGATGTTGATTTTGAACCGTGACATCCAACACCATTCGAGTCCAAATTCATAGTATCTACACAAAAACCATATTAAGGTCAAGAAGCCGCATTTCATGGCCATTCTTACTATTGACGCCGGTAGAAAATACATAAGATTCTCAGTCAACTGGTTTCGGTACTTCACGCAATTAATTTTGATCAGAAAAAGAAAAAAGAAAAAAAAATCCTTGTAGGGAGAAGGATAGATAATGTGGAATAAGAAAAAATACATAGTTAAATTAACATGATGAAATTAATTGTTTTTCTAAATCATTAAAATCATTTAGGGATTGTATTTGATTTGAGTCATACTATCTTTTGATTGGATTTTTTTTAGTATTTCCTCTTACTACCACCAATCACACAAAATAAAACTCTCAAAATCCAATCAAACTCTCTGAATTTAACATTATAAGTATTCCTTCTTCACAAGAATCCTAATGAAAGATTTCTGATAAGTGGGTCTAAAAATGTACGTCCTATTTAGATTAATATAGAAATCTGATTGATTTTATGAAATGTAGATCTATTTTGAAGTGAGGAAAATCAAAAGATTCTTACACAATCAATTTCCATCACTGAAAGCCAAAACAATTGTGTAGTTCTTTCAGAAAGACGAATGGATGGCTCCAGCGCGACTAGTTTTTTTCAACGATCAAAAGCTATAAAACTAATTAATGCGATGATTATTGTCTATTAGAGTGATAAAGATTTAAAAAAAATATATATTATTTTATTATATTAATGATTGAAAATGATTAACATATTTAAAATAAATTAAATTAAATTGTCACAAATATATTTTTTATTTTGGATTTTCATATAAAAAATTTCTGAATATAAATTTAATTAAAATTTGATTATTTTTAATTACTAGATTATATATTTAAAATTAACAGTAAAATAGTTAATATTTATTAATATTTATTAAATTTTACTTTTATTTATATTTTAAATATTTTATTAAATATTTATTTTTATTTTTGTTTTATTTTTAAAAAATATGATAAATTTTTACTTTTATTTATATTTTAAATATTTTATAAAATATTTATTTTTATTTTTGTTTTATTTTAAAAAAATATGTATCCATATTAAACACTAAAAAGTATGGTCACCACGAAAATAAGCGGTGGCCATCAGATCATTGCTTCTCGTCTCCTCCCGATTCTTCTCTTTGAAGGAAGAAAAGCCCATTAAACGGAAAGAGTCTTAGTGTTTCCAACTGCATGGGAGTGATGAACTAACGTGGAGACAAGTAGTTGTGTAATAAGAAGTCACCGAAGTATCCCAAAGAATTTGCTTGCAAGTAACTTTGGACAAGTCTGTCCTTTAGTCTATTTCAACCAGCAACTTCGGTGATTTTGCAGAGAATGACGTTGATTGCACATAGCCATCAAATTTTGACTAGTCATTCAAGTCTTTTATTATCCTAATGTGTCCATCATATTGAATAAAGTGCAATTTCGAGTAGAGTCATCTCACCTTAGACTTGGAAATAATGGAGTAAGAGTGAGTTGTAAGCGTCAATACTAAGAGTCAGTTTGTATTTCATTGTATGGAGAGTCTAGTTGTTTGTGGTTTGCATGTAATTGACTAAGTAGAGTTTTTTTCCTATTTAAGAATCTAATCAATCTTCATTGAATAAGAGAGAAGTGAGCGTAGCCTCACCGTGTGTTGTTTTCTCATATTTCTAAGTTGATATTAGAGCCACAAAAGTGAGGTGAGTAAATTTCTAGAAGTCCGCAGGTCTCTTCTCTTGAAGAGTGCGGCGACATACAACTGAAAGTTTCACGCGTTTAAAAAACCTCAAATTTCCGCACTCAGCTGTGCATTACAGTGCAAAAGGCTTTCAATGTTTCTGCACCCAAATAAAGCGTGAGATGCAGACTCCACTCACTCTAATAAAAGGTTAAGTGTGGAAATAACTGTGTTTGCGTAGGTCACGTGAGCTCGTGGAAGGAAAATCGTGAAGGTTATATTATTATATAGTTTTAGTTTGCATGCGTGAAGGTCTAGATGGCTCGGGCTCTATTCCTAGAGCCGGTATAGAGAGAGGGAAAGGCTTTCTCTATGGCTGTCGGGTGGGTATACCATACCCACCCGTAAAGAAAGGCTTTATGGCTGGCTTGTGGGGCTACAAACCTTAGTCTTCCTACAATCTTACGTATCCATTACGGAAAGAATGAATTACTCTTTCCCCTTTTAAAGCAATGTTTTCTGAGGTTATCCCTTACTTTCCGGGCTTTCTCGGGGGAAATTGCATTGGCGGGATAACCTCCTTCATTCATTTCCATTCAATAGGACTTACTCTCCCTAGTCGCAGTATTCTCGCTGGCGTCCCCGCCCACATACATGATGGTGATAACCACCTATGGCCAGCGACGGGGCAGCGTGTGGCTCCCTCCCGTGCGTGCAATTGCAACAATGATGTGATGCTCCTACGATACTACGAGGAGATGACATTCGAGCAAGAGCCTTTTTCATTCTTCCTTCCAATCAATATAGGGCCGCCTTTCAATAGGAATAGATAGAGAAACAGCCCGAAAGAAAGGCGAGAGAATGTCACCGAGAGAAATGAGTGAATGGTTTCTATATTGCTTATACCGCTTCACACTCTTTTTTCTCTTCTCTCTCACTCATTCCCTCCCCCGGTGCTCATTCATCTCACTCATAAATAAAGTAAGTTATTGTTCGATCCGCAAAAAACTAACTAACTAACTGTTATGTAGGAATCTATTTCACCACAATATTCATTCTTTTGGGGTTAATGTTCTCAATGGTGGATTGGTCATTCGCTATCCTTTTGGTTATGAGAGGACTCCCTGGAAGGAGAGTTGTAAAACCTGCGATTGCTGCTGGATAACCTCCTTTTACTTTATAAGTAATAGACCCTTTCACCCACCTATTCGTTCACCAAATCTTGTTCGGTTCCATCCAAGCTCGGTTTTGTCTGAATATTCGTGGATAAATAATAAGTGGTTCACCGGCCACTACATCTGCGGATCCCACCAAATCATTCAACCTGGCGGCTACTCGCTCTTTGATCGGTGATTCACAAGCCACTGGATCTATAGATAATCTCTCTGAAATCTTCAACCCGGCTGCTCGCTCTTTGATTGGTGATTCACTGGCCACTTTCACATCCGTGGATCCCACCTTATTCAAGGCGCATGCTCGCTCTTTGATCGGTAAATAAAGTGTGAGATGCAGACTCCACTCACTCTAATAAAAGGTTAAGTGCGGAAATAACTGTGTTTGCGTAGGTCACATGAGCTCGTGGAAGGAAAATCGTGAAGGTTATATTATTATATAGTTTTAGTTTGCATGCGTGAAGGTTTTGAAAATCATGGAGTTTTTTGAAAATAGTGGGGTTTTTTGAAAAGCTGCATGTAAAGCATGAGCTTTCAGATATGGTGCAAATGAAGCGTGAAGCGTGAGCATGAGTGTATGTTTTTTTTACATGCCAGCGGATATTTTTTTAAAGCGTGGAGTTATAAACTTTTTATTAAAGTGGATAGGTATAAATTTGTATGGGAGTTATAAAAGGTGGATATAAGTGTAGTGAGGTGGATATTTAAAACTGGATTTTTTTAAAGTTTATTAAAAGTGGATTTTTATTCAAAGTGAGTTTTATTTTGAAGTTTATTAAAAGTGAATTTTTATTCAAATTGGATATTTTTGAAGTATAAACTTTAAAAGTGGATATTAAAGTTTATTCAAGAGAATATTATGTGTGAGATTTTGTGTGTGAACATTTGTTTTATGGAAATAAAAGTTTGGTGATTTGGGCATTCAGAAATCTAGCACAGGAACCCATAGAGGAAGGGTGTGCTGAGGTTATTTGCATATTCTTAAAAAAAAAAAACAAAAAAAAACTGAGAGCCGAGATTGAGACGGATCGGTGGTATCCGAAGGCAGAGTGACAGAAAGTTGCATATCCTTGGTGATTCACTTGCAGAGGCTAAATTGCAGCGATGGAGAATCCGCTGGCGGAGATCTACCTCAACAAAGACAACAAGTTAGATGGCTCGAATTTCATTAACTGAAAATTCAAGATGCAGACACTCATGGAAGGCTATGGTGTCTGGAACATTGTGAAGGGAACTGAAGTGAAACCTGATGCGGCTGCAGTTGCGGCAGCAGCATAGATCCAAGATTGGGAGAAGCGCGAAAACAAGACAAAGGTACTTTTGCGCATGTCAGTTAAAGATAACATAATTCCACATATTAGAGAAGCTACAACTTCTGTTGCAACGTGGACAACGTTTAAAGCATTGTATGAAACTAGCAACACAAATCTCATTTTGTTCTTGAAAACTAAATTGCTAGGCATTAAGCTGGATGGAAATGAATCTGTTAGTTCATTTTTGGGTCGTATTGAAGAGGTGAAAGACAAGTTAGTAAATATAGGGGAAACTGTTTCCAACACTGATCTGGCCACTATTACCTTAAATGGTATGGTAGAAGATTATAATATGTTCATAATAGGTCTCACAGCAAGGGAGAAACCTCCTACATTTGAAGAACTGACAGGTATTTTGCTGCAAGAGGAAGAGAGGCGCGGGAATCTGAAGCCTCGGAATAACGGTTTGGCACTGTGGTTAAATAAGAGATCTGCGAGAGGGAGATCAGGGGAAAGAGGCAGAGGAGGCAGTTCATGGTTGACTGAATGAAAGAGTTGTTTTTATTGTGGTTGACCTGGACATATTGTTAAAGACTGTCATAAGAAGAAAAGTGATGAGGCTAGGAACAAACCTAGATCACATTCAGGTCATTATGCAAACAAATTGTCAAATCGTGATCTCAGATTATTTATTGCTAGTGATGACATTGATGAACCCCCAAATTTTGGTTCACGGGATCTTAGGCTGTTTATGTCTAATGTTGCTTTATCTACTGAAACAAATCATTCTAATGCCTGGTTTTTGGATTCTGGAGCATCAGTACATATGACATGCAATAAGATGTGGTATACTGATTTTAAAGAAACACATAATGGAGCCAACATATATCTTGGTGATGACCGTGCTCATCAAACCAAGGGATATGGAAACATTCTTGTGACATTGTTGAATGGTACTATTCGTCACATTCGCAATGTGGTGTATGTGCCAGGAATAAAGAAAAAAATGATCTTTGTGTCCACCATTACAGATCATAACTTGAAGGATGAATTCTTCAAGAATTATTGCATAGTGAAGGATCTGTTGGACCACTTCCAAACTGTTACAACATGAGTTAGAGCAGGAGGCCTATACAAACTTGATGTTACCAACAAAGCACATCACACACTGAATTTTGCAGCTATGCCAATTGTTGGGCTCTAAAGATGTCTAAAAACAACCTTAGTTTAACATTAATTTATCAACTTGAGGATTCATGTTTTATCTCAAGAATATCATCAAAGTCTATGCTGATAGCTCGTAGAGGCTAAAATCGTGTAGTTAAAGAAAACTTGAGTTTATCAAAAATCAAGTTCCTCAAATGTTCATTAAAGATTTTGAGACTAAGATCTTACTTAACAGAATTGAAATTTGATTACTAACATGCTGTGAATGAAAAGGAACTAACTAATCTGTTGAATTCATTTAACTAAAAAGCAGTAATTGAATCTAAATAGAGACTTGCAGAATTAACTATCAACTATGAATCAAATTGCTGGAAAGGAAATAACGAATTACTCTATCTGTGGAAAGAAACAACAATTGTAATCTAATCAAAAGGGACAACAGATGTAACTTAACTGAAAGGAACAACAATTGTAACTTTAATTGAAAGGAACAACAAATGTAGCTTAATTGAAAGGAACAACAAATGTGAATCTAAGTAAAAGGAACAACACATATGAAAATGTGAGGAACTGTCAAGTAGAAAACTATAGTAATGAAAGTTGGAACAACAATCATTAACATTCAAACCAAAACATATATCTCTTATAAGCAAACAACAATAAAGCATTAACAAACTTGTGCATCTATCTTTAACTATTGCAAAGGAGATTTGAATCATAAAACAAAAATAAAAAATGATATTATTATAGATTGAGACAGTAACTCCTTCAGACTGGGTCCTTGGTCCTCAGAAGTACTGCTACTTAGAAACTTAGTATGTAGAAATGTTGAAAACATTCAAAGCTTTTATTGATTCCATAGATGGTACAACATTTACAAAAACTACTTGTGCAGAGCGATTTTGAGTTTTGAATACTTGGATGCAATTCTTCTATATGTTTTCAGGATCTATTATCCTCTATATATTACAATAATATGGGTAAATTAAGCCGTCTTGAGTTTTCTTACCTCGGGAAATGTGACACTTGCCTCGGGAAACATGTCATGTATTTAGGTGGTTTTTCGACACATGGTTTTTGCCGATGGTTTTTCTATTTCCGGTTAAGTAATTAGGGTTTTGGACTAATCCAAGTCATTGGGTTAGGGTTTTGGATGCCATTGTCTCCTATATGTATTTTGTATTGTAAACATTGTAACACAATGAATGAATATAAAATATGTTGGTTTTCCCGGTTTGAGTTTCGAGGGGAAAAATCTCTGTGTAATGTTTGTATTTTCTATTGTATCTTTTCTGTTCTTTTCTGAATATATTTTTGTAGTAGATATTGTACAAGGTTAGGATTTACACTCTTGAACATAAAATCCCCCCTGCATCATTATATCTAGTTTGGAAAATCTATTTGTATCGTGTTTTACCATCCACAAGTTTATATGTTGGGTCCTCCTTGAGTCAATGTTGCCAAAACAATTGTCATTTTGTTCATATGTTCAAGAGAATTCCAACCTAAACAAGCCTTCTATCAAGTTGATCATCTGCAGTTATAAATTTTCTACCATGTCGGCCTCCCCTGAGTTAGTTCTGAATCACTTCATACTTTGTTCTACTTCAAATATGTTACATATTTCATATCATTGATGGGGGATACATCAAGGAACTCCTGTGATGATTCTTTTCCTGTTGAATTCAACACATTATCTAGGAACAAGACTTAGAAATCATTTAGTACCTTAGAGCCTGCATGCCTCAATGGTAGGTTTCTTCCCTTTCAACAATGGTTTCACATCACCGACCCATGATTCAAAGATTCCATCGAGTGTTCCACTTCAACTCATTTATTCACATTCGTTGGAGTGTACTAGGGTACCTTAGGAGTCATTGACATAAATGGTGATTTATCTCGCACTTGTTAATGATTTTCATTAATGACCGATAATCAAGTGGTTTCTACCATGTTCGAATTCAAGACCTGTAATCACATGGATAGATTCGTACTTAGAGACGATGGAAATGAAGACCCTGGATCTTATCATTTTGATCCAGGTTGCAATGGATTATTCATGAATTAGTACTGACACATAGATCCACTGTGTATGTCTCGTAGCTATGTCCGAATTTGAATTTTTTTAGAGCATAGATGCACAGTGTATTCCTGGTGGCTATGTCGAATCATGATGACATGGATCCAAAATGTATGTTTAGTGGCCATAAATGATTTGACACTTATGATTAGAGTCACTTGTAGTCTGAGAATGAGAATTCCTACTTCATAAATGGTATGATATTATGCATATGCTTGTTTGTTTGCAGGTTCCTAATCGTTGCACTCCTTTTTTTAAACACACACATTATACAAAGTATTTCAGTTGTCACGAGTTCTAGCTTCATACTTTGGGGGGAATTCTATTGCACATTATTTTGGTCACCTCAGTGATCACCTGACAACACGTGTTAATGTTCCCTGAAAATATTAAAAGAAGACTTTCTCCATGGGAAGAGTGGTTTCTTTCCTCTTTAAAAAACCATGTCAAGGAAGGTCGTCGCACCCTTCCATATGCATGAGGTGTGACGATTCCTAATCGCCGCACTCTTCCCTAAACTGGGAATACAACATCGTTGCGTGTTGCTTGTGCATAGGGTGTGACGATGCTTAAAGCATAGGAAAAATCAAATTTCATGAATTTTCTATAAGGGAATCTTCTAGAAGATGAGGTGGCCTCCGATCGGTTTGGATCTTACTCGCTTCTTTGATTTGGTGGGATCATCCTTATCTCCTCATCCATATCTCTTTCACACTATATAAAGAGGGATCTCTCATGGAAAAGTCTAAGGTTGAATAGGCTAAGATTTGTATGGAGAGTTCTACTTCAGATTATGCTTGAGAGATTTTCTTTAGTTCTTTAAGATAGATTGTGGATCTTCTTCATTCAAGACATTGGAGAAAAGGTGTGTGTGTTTAAGAAAAGAGACATGGAAAGGGGACCTTCAAACATCAAGGCATGGGTTGTATTGTCCACTTTCTATTCACTTAATACAGTAATGCATTTCTTCCCTATAAAAGAATCTTGTCTTCTATTGTATAATTCCTTGATCATATACATAGACTTCATTAGAATACACATATCTTTGTTTTTCCCTCTTTGTTGGTTGTGATTATTAGACAAACTTACTATTATGAAAACTCAAGGAATGAGCCACAAGGATGACACTAGCTAGGATCAAGCGTCATTTAAAAGGTATGTCACTTGTACCTCATTAAACTAGTTCATATAAAGATGAAGTTTAAGGTGAAGTGTGTATTTTGTTATGTTTTATTCTAGTTTCTTATGGAATTTAGGGAGATCTGTTTGTGTCCTCACTCACTAATTAATCCGATAACAACCATCCCATTCCTTTCCATTCCATTCCATACCATCCCATGGGTTGGATTTCCTTGCCTTTCCATGTCATGCCATGCCATTCCATGCCTTGTCTTTCCATGCCATGTCTTCCCTTGCCTTTGCATGCCATGCCTCAACTTTCCATGCCATGCTATGCCATCCTATGCTTTTCCTTGTCATGTCCTTTCTTGTCTTTACATGTCATGCCTTTCCTTTCATTTCCATTCCATGCATTTACTTACCTTCACTTTCCATGCCATGCCATGCCATGCCATGTCTTTCCATTCCATGCCATGTCATGTATTTCCTTTCCATGTCATTCCATGCCATGCCATTCCTTTCCTTTTCATTCCATGCCATGCCTTGATATGCCTTTCCTTTTCTTTCCTTTCCATTTCATGCCTTTTCTTGCCATTCCTTGTCATTCCATACCATGCCATGCCTTAACTTTCCATGACATGCCATGCCTTTCCTTTCCATGCCATGTCATGCCTTTCCTTTCTATGACATGTCATACCATGCCATGCCTTTCCTTTATATGCCATGCCATGCCTTCGATTTCCTAGCCATGCCACACATTTCCTTTCCTTTCCATGCGATGACTTTCCTTTCCTTCACTTGTCATGCCATGCCTTTCCTTTCCATGTCATACCATGTCACACATTGCATTTTCTTTCCTTTTCATGACATGCCATGCCTTTCCTTGCCATGTCATTCCTTTCCATGCCATGACATGGAATTCCTTGCCTTTCCATGCCATGTCATGCCTTTCCTTTCCATTTCATGCCTTGCCTTGCCTTCACTTTTCATTCCATCACATGCCATGCCCTTCCATGCCATGCCTTCCATTTCATTTTCTTTCCATGAAATGTCATGCCATATCATGCCATTCCTTTCCTTTCCATGTCATGCCTTTTCTTACCTTTCCATGCCTTGCCTTTCCATGCCTTGTTGTGCCATGCTTTTCCTTGTCATGCCATGCCTTCCCATTATTTGTCATGACTCATGACATGCCCCACCTTGACTTTCCATTCCATGCCATAATTTTCCTTTCCATGCATTTCCTTTCCATGCCATATCATTCCTTTCCTTGCTATGTCATTCCATGCCATTCCATTCCTTTCCTTGCCATGTATTTCCATTCCTTGTCTTTCCTTTCCATACAATGACTTTCCATGCCATTCCATTCCTTGCGATGCCATGCCATACCATTCCCTAGATTACCTTGGATTTCCATGACATGCCTTGGCTTTCCAATCCATGAATTTCCTTTCCATGTCATGCCTCTCCATGTCATGTCTTTCCTTTCTTTTCCATGACATTCCTTTCTTTGTAATGTCATGTCTTTCCATGCCATGCCTTGCCTTGCTTTTCCATGCCATTCCTTTCCTTGTAATGCATTGCCTTGCCTTGCCTTGATTTTCCATGCCATGACTTGCATTTCCTTGTGTTGCATTGCCTCACCTTGCATTTCCCTTCCTTGCCTTGGCTAACCAAAATTCATCTAAAAGGTACTTTCATTATGATATTTATAAAAATGATTGTTTGTAAAAAAATAGTTATTTTCAACGTTATAGAGAATTTATTGTCCTTTGAGTTTCCCACAAGAAATTTGCCTTTATAATCATAAACACCATTAAATTATTTCTAAATTCAATTAACTTGTAATAAAAAAAAAATCAAGTTAATTTAATAAAAAAATAATGGGATTCATGTATCATACCTTTTTTTTTTTTAAGAAAAATAATGCTTGTACTAAATGAACAAGTTTAATATCTAAAAATTACAATCAAAGGATTAATTAAGAATGTAGGGATAAAACTATTATCCCATCTATATTATATAAAAATGCTTGCATGAGAATTTCAACATCATAAAATAAGATTTCTTTATTCATATATCTTAGGTATCTTAATAGTTGTGAAACATGGATTATCATAAATTAATAGGATTTACATAGAAATTGATGCCATTAAACATGTTTATGTTCCATATTTATAGTGTAGTCTCATTATACTATTGATCCATAATTTCTTTTGGATTGCATGAAAAAAAACATAACTTCAAGGCTTTATTTAAAATAAAATAAAAATAAAAAATAATCTTTCAACTCAATAACTTTAATATCAAGATATAGAATGTAGACATAGACCAAAACCTAGAACTTGCCTTGACATATCTATATTTTATTATCCTTGGAATGTCTCACCTTGGCTTTCATTTCCTTGCCTTGCATTCCCATACCTAGACCTAGACCTATACCTAAGCATTGCCTTGACATGCCTTGCATTGTTATGCCTTGTCTGTCTAAGTCATGGCCTAGGTCATGGCAATGGTGTAGGTATAGGTCTTGGTCTAGGTCCACGTCTAAGTATAGGTCATGGTTTAGGTCCAGGTCTAGGTTTATTTCATGGTCATGGTTTAGGTTTATCTCTATTGCCAATATGCCCCTGAATGGATTAAGGAGGCGAGTCGCAACTCATGATAAAACTCAAACCTAGACTCATATGGATGAGTTGTTGATTGCATTGGATCTAGGGTACTAGGTTTCAACCAATGAGGTCCATCCACTATCATTCTGTTTACTAGAAAAGAATTTTACGGAGGATCTCCACAACTAGGGTTTTTCTCAAGGAGGCAAACTGCAATTTCTGAACAAGAGTTCAATTTTTAAGAACACTGTGTCGGGTGATTTGGGTAGCATGATTGTGTGGGCCTTGGTCAAGTAGAAATTAGGGAGCTTACAAAACTCCATTATGCTGCTCGGTTTGGATTTTATGTCCTTGGACTAAATTGTCAACATCTCTCTGAATGGCTTGAGGAGGCAAGTTGTAATTCGTGATAAAAATCAAACTATGAATTGAATGGAAAAACCTTTTTTTGCATTTCATTTGGGGCACTGGGTTTCATCTAGTTCCCCACCCCTCTATCATTCTATTTCTCGTAAAATGATGAAGGATCTCCAAAACTAGGGTTTTTTTCATTGAGGAATACTTCAATTTCTAAACAAGAGGTTGATTTTAAAGAACACTATGTTGGGCGATTGTGGGTAGCATGGTCACATGGTCCTTGGCAAAATGGACATTCCAGAGATTATAGAACTCCTTTATGCTACTCAGTTTGTATTTTATTCCATTGGTCCAAATTGCCAGCATGTCCTTGAATGGTTTGAGGATGCCAGTTGACACTCACGATAACACTCAAACTGGGACTCAAATAAATAAACCATTAGTTTCATTGGATCCAGGGCACTAGGTTTCAGATAGTGGGGTCCCTCCGTTGTCATTCTATTTCCCAAAAAAGCGTTTGATAGAGGATCTATGGGACTAGGGTTTTTCTTAATGAGACATAATGCAATTTTTGAACAAGAGGTCCATTTTCAAGAAAATTGTGCCAGGGGATTGTGGGTAGAATGGCCATGTGGGCCTTGTCAAAACAAACAGTTGATAGATTATGAAACTCTGTTATGATTCTCGGTTTGGATTTTATGCCCCCAGATAAAATTTTCAACATGTCCTCGAATGGCTTGAGGAGGTGAATTACAACTTGTGATAAAACTCAAACTGAGAATCATATGGAAGAAACATCTATTGCATTAGATTTGGGGCACCTGGTGTTAGTTAGTGGGGCTTGTTTGTTGTTATTTCATTGCTCGGAAAAGTGTTCGAGTGGGCCTACCTCTTTCTTGAATAGATAGGTTCTTAAAGACTTCTTGCATTCTTTCAACCTTGATAGCTAATTCTCTTTCTTTTTGTCCCTCCTACGTTGTTACTTTGTTATGTTGCTTCAACTTATTCTCTCATGCTTTTATTAGTTGGTCTATTTTCCAAACTATAAAATCCCTTAATTATTTCTTTTTCTTTTCTGTAGCTTCTTCCTCTGCTTTCCTTCTGACCTAATCCTTCTCAATCCAAGTCTTACCTAACAATAGTGGGAAAGGGTCGTTGCCCCCAACAAACTGAATGACTTCAAATTCTTCTTCATTCGATGTTCCATGAACAATAATAGGTACATTAGTTACTCTTCCACATAAAGTTATCATCTTATCCTTAAAAAATCCTATCCTTCCCAATGAAGGTACCACAATAGTCTTTCCCAAAATTTCCAAAGTTTCTTCTGTCATAATACTCACTTGTGTTTCTTCATCCAAGACATAGTCTATGTCAAAGTCTTCTATTCTTGCACTTATGCACTGTTTTTCTTTCAGGATTTCTATTAGACTGACATATTTATGAACATCCCTCATTTCTTTCAACTTTAATAACGTGGTTTGAACTTCTTCTGACCCTTTATGACTTTCTATCATTCCCCTAGTCTCTTGACTTTCTTCATAGTTTTCTTGCCTCATGTTCATCCCTTCAACTTTAGCAATAATCCTTGGACAATCCTCAACCTCATGACCAACAACCTTACAACAAAGACAAATAGGGCCTACCTTAGAACATTCCTTAGCAATATGTCGCAGACTTCTGCAATTATAACACAATGTCAATCCTCTTTTTCTTTTAAACGTTCCCCAACCTTTTCTGTACTGCGCACTTCCCCTAGGATCATAGTGTTGGACCTGCAATCTGTAAAAAATATTTCTAGGGTATTGCATCCACTTATTAGTCTAGAAATTCTTTCTATGGATAGGAATAACATATCTTTCTTCATTTCCATTAAATTTACTCAAATCAACTCTTTCTTTCAACTGCGCCCTAGCCTTTAGACTAGGACAAAATCTATTAAACATACTTAAGTTCATGCTTCCAAAAAAAATAAATTCACTTATCTTTCTCTTGCCAAAGAACAAAGATTGCTTCTTTAGTATCTTACCTCTTTTCTTCAAATAAGATTACTTTCTTAGCACAAAACTTTTCAATTAAAGTAGAGTATTGTGCACTTCAGCAACAAATATACGCACAAAGCTTCTCTTTTTCTTTACTTAAGTTCCAAGCAATCATAGTTCTAGGTCATGACAACGAAACCATTTATTGGCATAGGGGAAGACCTAGGGTTAAATGCTTAACAATGCACCAAATAAACCTTGACTGCCAGCCCTTTCGACAACACCTGCAAAGTAGGTGAAGTCTCACCCTGATCCAGATTATTTTCGACACGAAATGAGATCGGAGATATAATAAAGAAATGCACAGAGATATCGCAGATGTTCAATAATATAATAGAAATGTATCAGAGATGCAACCATAAAAACAGATATACAATAGTACACAATTTCTATTAATGAAAGAAATGTATAGAGAGTGTAAAAATACAGAGTGAAAGACTCGCTAGAATGGTGGCAGCTTATCTCTGAGAAGAGATGTGACGGCTACTCGCATTCGCAAGAAGATGATTAAAGTGAGGCTCTGAAGGCCCTTTTACAATAAACGGGAATTCCAAAAGTCCTAGACATCCAAAAACCTAAGCCTAGGAGATGAAGCACCAAAAGTCACGTGGGCCCCGTTTGGGTAAGTTAGTACATCAACTTCCCGGGGTCGTAACTTTTGCATACGATCTTTGTTTTAGGCGTATGATAACTCGTTGGAAAGGTATCACCGAGGAGATTCATTTTGGGGGCTCAATTATGCCTTTGACTATCATTGAGAATCTTGATCTCGAAAAACCTTCATCTAGGCCCTCAAAATGGCCCCGGAAGTTAAAACCTGCTAAAAATAGTAAATTGCCAAAATTGCCAGGAAGTTGTTTTGAGCCAGTTGGAAAAGGTGGGTGGCCACTGATATCCACCTGGATCACACCTAAGGTAGAAGAAGGGGGGTTATAGGATGCAGGTGTCTGTAACCAGGCTGGGACATGAATCTGTGATAAGAGTACTTCGCAAAATATTTTTTTAATGCTTAGGAAGTGACATGCATTATTTTATTAACCCTATTAACACCGCAGAACATAATCAAATATAGATTGACGTAGTAACAACAAAATACAATATACCCTGAGCACTTATCACTTAACATTATAAGTTAAATATAACATTCATTTACCCTTAACACTAGTAAAGTACTTAAGCAAAAAATGACCTATTTGTTACACATCATAATGAAAGCACTAAGTAGATTCATAACAACAATAACTCAACACAAAACAAACAATGAGACATCAGATATATGTGGTTCACCCCAGGGTGGGGCTACGTCTACAAACCGCTTCGTCTCTTTATTATTCTCCATAATCTTACATTCATTCACTCTTGTGCACTAAGTAATAGAGTTGATCTTTGCACAAGTCTGGAGATTTGCGCACTAAGCACTAGATCCTCCTTTCAAAACTAGGTCAAATGCATAGAGCCAAACCCTCTATCACAACATTTAGCACCTTCTACAAAATCATAGTCGAGCACAAACCATCAATGCATATACATTCCTTTGCACAAAGAAACTCAAACTACTTTCCCTTCGCTACTTCTACAATACATTCTTCTTTATTTATATTTTACAAACCCTTACAATAAGGCCTAAACATGGGAAAACCCCATGGGTCGACATCCCATAAACCTATTAACTAACCCTAGAGGACCCTTTGTTGGGTCTACATAACCCTCAAAATTAGTGAGATCCACAATCTCAGCTCCTTCTGGGCACTCGTTCTTCGACCAACGTGTCGAAGTCCAAAAGTGGGCCAAAACTAACCAAATTTCCCCCAAAACTTGGTAAAGGGCCAACAATATGATGTTCCACATATCATTGGAAATGGCATGAAATATACTATCCATATGGAATCATTTCTCCTACAAATTCATCGATATTTATTACATTATTCCTTAATTAAACTTGGGTTCCCTAACCACAGTATTGGAATACTCAACCACCTAACCATTTGGAATTCACAAAGTGTCTTCCCATGAGGGATTTCACCATAATGAGACCACTTTGAAAAATTTATCCAAGAGTATCTTCCCATGAGGGATTTCACCATAAGGGTACAAATTTGGAGTTTATCCATTTGGTTCTTCCTATCAACCATGAAATGACATCAATGATATAACACCCTTTAATATCAATATAACTCCCTTTCATATCAACACATCATTATGACACCACTTGACATAAACCCTTTGAAAAATATTACATCAATGACCTTATAACCAATAATCAATATATCAATGATACAAACACTTCACTATGACAATACTTGACATCAACCCTTTGATATCAATCCTTTGACTTCAATGACAATATAATACAACAATCTCCCCCTTTGGCATTGATGGAAACACCAACATTGATGTCAACACCAATCATTGATGGCAACACTTGGACATGGAAATGATTCCATCAATACTCATATCTCCACATCAATGTGGCTATCTCTCCCCCTTTGACATCAATGGAAAATGGTAGTTTTCTCCTTGGGGCTACTCCCCCTACCTGAACTCTTCTTGGCAATGCTCCCCTTGTCTACATTCCTTGGGGTTGTTTTCCCTGTCTACTACTCCATCATTTGAACAATATCTCCCCCTTTGGACAAGGGATATCAATCTGATGCAATGGTGATGACATGGATGCCAATCATATGTTCTCTTGGAATCATGTTGTTGCAACCAATCATGGGAATAATAATAACTCCCCCTGTGGGTATGTCTCCCCTATCTTCTCTGCAAGATGAACAATATGATACCACTGCAATCTACTTCTGTTGCAAATGCTATTGCTCAATCGGAAAATAGATTAACTTCTCAAGAATGATTTTCTCTTCCTATGATGATTCTTGGTCTTGTCTATCCATCAAACTCATGCCATACCATACATCATGAAGAAAAAGATATGTCAACAATGAATATAGAATCATGAACATCAAAACATCAACCATGTACATCTTGTGCCATATTGTGTGCCATCCATGCACAACACCCATGTACATCAACCATGTACATCGAACATGTACATCAATACCATACAATATACCATAGGATATCATCAATGGAGTGTATCAACCATATGAAAAGAACATGTGCCAACTGTGTACCAACCATATGCCTCAAACAAGTGTCATATCACTCATGATATGACTCTACCATGAACAAGTTACACAACCATGTATCTCAACCATAAATATATCAACCAAGAATCTCAACTATATAATACCATACATCATGTACCAAATCAAGTGCATCAACCATAGATTAAGCTATGACTCATCAATGGTGTACAACATAAGAACCTCATCAACTCATAAACTACATGTCCTAATATGTAGCTCAACCACATGCCAAATGCATGCACCAATACATCCAACAAATATGCCTATAACAATACATCATAAGATATGTCAATGGAGCTCAAATATGTACCATCCTTATACTACAATAGATCTGTATAAAAAAAATTAAGTATAATGTAACAGCAATACCTCTAAACATGTACCAAGAGTGTCCCTCAATAGATCAATGATATATCTCTAGCTAGCATCACATCATCATGATATATCTCATAAACAAAGTGCCATAACTTTATTGACATAACCAACATTGTTCCTCAATAGAAAATGCCTCAATCACACTCTAGGGTTAGTACCATCCATCCAATATAGGCATCAATCATATGCTTCAACACTCAACCACATATTATCACCATATATTCATCAAACACACATAAGAATATGAAACCTAGAAAAAAACATGTCATACCCTGCATAAACAAAGTTAGATAATAAAACCATGTTGCAACTCATCTGTACACTCCTCTTCTTAAGGATTTTTCCATAGGTACGTGGCTTGTTCCACAAACAACTCGTGTATGTAAGTGACCTTTCTATAGGTCACCTCGCATATGTATGTGAATTCTCCCATAGGAGCCCGCATATGCTTCAGAAAATGTCAAGCTTGAGCTTGCCTCATGGATTCCATTATGTTCTAGTTGCTTAGTCTTCTTCATCCACTTCTGAGAGTGTCTTGTTCTCTGAGTATTGGTTCATTAAACTTCCATTGTTTCAACCTTTTCTTCCTTCCTATCTTCATGTGTTCTTCTTGTCATGATATATGAAACACTCTTCATGGACTGTCTTCTTGTGTTCCAACAATCCTAGGATTTGTGGCCAAACCCACTGCAGCTGTAGCATCTCAATGTGTGACAATGAGAAACAATGTGTCCCACTTGATTACATCTCCAACACCTTAGGGTGTTATGAAAACTTTCATTATATTTTCTTGCATAATGTTTGCAATCCAAAGCTTTGTGACCATATTCATTACATGAGTAGCAATGACCATGAAAAACAATTCCATACCTTTGCATTGGTTTCCACCATGAAGGTGTCTCTCTCTTGAATTTTCTTTGAGGTTTAAAGATGGCTTCTTGATGTCTTCCTTTCTTTGTTTATATGGTTGATTTAGAACATTGTTTCCACCTTTTGAGAATAAAGGACTTACCTCATCCTTCTTAGAAGTGATAGGTTCAAAATGTATATCTTCCTTGTTGTATCCAAGACCTGACTTATCATTTGGAGATCTTTGGCTATCTAGGATTTCATCCATAATTGTTGAGTTGTTAATGAACCTTTTTGACGTCTCCGCTTTATTTCTAAGATCATCACTTCAGCTTCCAACTTATGGAATGACTCTTCTTTTTCATTTATTTGATTCTTCAACAGTTCCTCTATCCTTTGGACTTCTTAAATTTTGGTCTTAAGATTGAAATTAACTTCAAGACATTTTCTAAGATCATCATATGCCTTCTTCTTTTCTTCTTCTTGATTAATTATTTCATTGTTTAGTATCTTGACCTCTTCTTCTTTTTCTTCTAATTGAGTCTTTTTACTTTCTTCTTGTTCTTTGAGAATTTTCTTTAGTTCCATTATATGCTTTGGGTACTTTTCTAGGACTTCATTAATGCATTTTTCAATATACTTAGAAGCAATTGAATAATGTCATATTTCCATTCTAACATTACCTAAATCAAATAAAAAAAATTATTTAAACTTCAACAACTCTTTTTCTTCATCTACACAAACTTCTACTATATCTTCTTCTTAAGTTGTAAGATAAAATTCAACTTCACTAGGAGTATTATCATTAGAATATTTTGGAGAGTCTTTACATTCATTGTCCTTGATGGAATTGTCTTCTTTGTCTTTATATACCTTCTCTAGCTTCAACCATAGATTCGTGGCAGAAGTACATTGTCCCATGCTTTCTTTGACAAAACTTGAGAGTCCATTGAAAATGGTCTTGAGAGCTAATGCATCATTCTTCTTTTCTTCATTTTGAGTTGAAAACTTTGAATTATTCTTCAATGGAACTAATCCACCAATAGTTTCTTTCCAAACACCTGTTCATTTTCCCTTCAAATACCCTTTCATTTCTGTTCTCCATGCTGAATAATTTGTCTCATCAAAGATTGGAGTTTCATCATCCAGTTGTGTTTCCATCGATCTCTGCCAAGATTGTAAGGATTATAGTGAAGGCATGCTCTGATACCAATTGTTGGACACACCGATCACACTGAAAGGGTGGGGGGTGAATCAGTGTGAGGGATATTTTACACTTCTCACAAAAATTTAGTTAACAATCACCATTCACAACATCATTACTTATTACTTCGATTCATACTTAGTTGTTTG
>ML804719.1:218600-238347 GCA_009831015.1 Picea engelmannii
CCCCCCCCTCTTAGTTGTCTAACAGGATACACCAAGTAAATCATATCAATGGTTGTCATCCATTCTAGAATGCAGAATTGCGCAGAGTTTAACACCCAAAGTCATCAGAAGATCCGAAGCCCGGATTGCCGAAGTCCCGAATTGAAGCAGGACCATACATCAACAGATACATGTGGAAGAATATCGTCCACTTCGAGAGTTTTTCTCTGAGATATCTTCACGCTTAACATTTGAAACTCCCAAAGCCCAGATCTCCGAAGAGAATCTGGACCATTTTTCGGTTATGACATGGGACAACAGATCAATCACTTTAGAGATTTTCCTCCGAGACATTTTTAGGTTTCACATTCGAAAGTCCCGAGGAGACAAGGGCCTAAAGTCCCGAAGTAAATCTAGACCATCCATCATATGGGACACATGGTGACAGATCAGTTACTTCGGTGATTCTCCTTCGAGAAGTTTCAAAGCGCTAATAGTTGAAACTCTCGAAGCCCGAAGTGTTGAAGCACATGGCAACCATCAGTTGAGACATGTGGCAACCAACAGTTGAGACATGTGGCACACTCATGAGTCAAAAAAAGTGGCATTCATCTCAGGTCATTTGGTTGTGTCATTCACCCATTTCCTCATGACACATGTCACCGTTCTTTCCAAGACACCTCAACAGTCATGACATCATACGAAATCATACCACCGCGTCACTTCGGTGATTTTCCTTCAAGAGATCTTCATGCTTGACATTTGAAACTACTGAAGCCCATACTTCCGAAGTGAATCCTGATTGTTCATCCATCATGAAACGTGCTGATAGATCATTCACTTTGGAGATTTTCCTCCGAGAGATTGTTCATGTTTCACATTCGAAACTCCCAAAGCCCGGACTTTTGAAGTGAATCTAGACCGTTGATCCCAGGTCAACCAGAACCATCGATCGTTGCAGAAGGTAAATGTCACCCATATCTCGGATCTTAATCATATTGACGGCTATAGTTCATTGTGGAGACAAAAACTTCCCGGACGTTAATTTTCTAGAGCAGTCCCATAATTTAAACCATGGTTTTGTTGGAAGAGTACATGGAAAATTCTGGTGAATTGCAGGCCCAAAGGCGTTCTGAATACAAACCACCCTCGATAGCCCTCACAATAATGTTATTGAATGATGTTAGATCATCACGTCACCTCACATGCCATCTCTCCTCATCCCTCTCACTAGTTGCACCTCCTCTTAGTTTGTGACATCTATCTTCACATGTCACCTCATCCCATCTTCCTATTGGACTCCTGCCTCCATGAATTCCTGTTCGCGACCAGTCATCACAATGAAAGTGAGGGGAAGAGTCGAGTACAATCAACTCAAACTGCTCTTAGCTTGTGAAATCTCAGGCATAGACAGAGAGCTAAGTCTCATTCACATTCAACGCAGATTAGTTCCAGAAACACTTCAGCAAGATCTGCTCATTCAGGTGGTTATCTCCAGTGGTCTCCAACAAATCGCACACATGCCATCGCTCAATGTAGAGATCTATTTTTTCACCCCATGGCTTATCGTCGACCAACTCAGTTCCTTCAGCACATGCATCAGTTCTGTCACAGAGACAATAGTAGTTTTATTTGATTAAGTCCAACATTTTCCTAGATTAGATGCAAGAGTGGTCTTTTGTGTGTGATAAGAACCACTCCTATTGTTTAATTCTAGTATCTTATGAAGTTAATATTTTGTTTTATGAACAGTTCCCTAGATCGAGGTCTCATTCCCCTAAGGACGAGAGCCTCTGCAACTCTTTTAAATAGTTATTTTTTGGATATTGTAAAGGTCAGAATTTTTGAGGAAAGAATAGCAATACAAGAGACAAGTTGGACCCATTTTATGCATGGATTAAATATCTTTACCTGGTGAACATAATCTTGATGACAATGTTTCATTCAACTCTTTATGTGTTTTCATTCTTATATTCAATTAAGTTTTTGATTTGTGCAACATACATTTCATTTCCTTTCATCTATTGTATGACTTATTTTTACTAATATGCAACCTGCCAAACAACTAATGCTTTGGTAAAGATTTGTTTTCTGCAACTTGTGGGATTTATTGTGTTTTGATATATGTTTGATGTCTTGAAATGATATTTTAAGTATTGAACTTCTTGCAGCAAATTATTCATTGAGTAGTTTCTTGTTTCTCTCTATTTTCTATTATTTCATTGGTCTGTCATTAGTGTGTCATCAGCCAAGGAGGGCCCTCATCCATATCATTTTTCTAACCCAACCTTTCCTTTTTATTTATATAATAACCCTTTGACCAACGTATAAAAATTTAAAGAAACAATCATTCTAAACTAATAGGTGGCCTAACGTTTCCCTTTTGCAGTCAGGTGCAGACCTTAGGACCAACATCTTCTGGCGCTGCTGCCGGGGAATAGAGTAACGGAATATATTTTCTTGGGATAAAAACATTTATCAGATATGACCTTTGACGGTGAACAAAGATCAGATACAAAAAAACTTCCATCTTTCACCTGGCAAATTCATTGAGTAAAATTTAAAGAAGAAATATTGGTGCATAGAAAGGGATTCAATAGATCTAAATCTGAAAACAACAAAGCCAACAAGGCTGATTGTAATCCTAAGAATAACACAGTAGACTCTGAGCTATAAAGGCAACTAAGGAAATCTACTGTAGCTCAGAGATACACTTACCCCTTAAGGGAAAAGCTGCACACCAAGAGAATACTTCAAACCATCATCATGAGCAACTTAAATTTGCTAGTCCTGAGAATCATAATTCCAATGGGGCTCAGACATCTCCTACTCTTGATTCCACTTCATCATCCAGTCTTGCATCCATTTCTGTATCTCCCATAAATTTTCAAATTCCTATTGTTCAAGCCATGGCCGTTAATAGGACAGATGTCATAATTGCTGTCAAGTATGCACCCTTAGTGTTACTTGCAGTTTTGTATGCACTCCCAACCAAAGATTACATGAAATATCTACCAAGATATAATGGGGAAGGTGAAATAACTGCTGAAGAACATCTGGTAGCCTTTTATAGTTTTGCAGATAACTTTAACATTGATTATTCAGATGTATGGACAAGGTTGTTTGTACAGAGACTGGATGGGGAGGTCAGAAAATGGTTCAGGGGTCTTTGTTGGCACAAGGGCAGACCCTGGATTCAACACTCAAGAGCGCACCAAAAAAACCTAACTACCAGCCCTTTCGGCAACACCTGCGAAGTATATGAAGTCTCACCCAAGGTAGAGGCAGGGGTGGTTGCAGACCTTAGATGTCTGCAACCTTAGCTGGGATACAGGTCTGTGATTATAGCACTTAGAAATCATCTAGCATGGTTCATCCATCAATATTCAACCCTTATAGCACTTCGCAGATAGAACATAGTATCGTAGTGAGTACTTAGATCTAAGATAATTCAGCACTTATCCACAACAAGATAGATTAGGTTCCACAAATCAAGCACTAAACATATTACATATCAGATATAACATTCATTCCTATCTCAGAAGCACAAAGCATAAATGAATCTATCTAATCACATCAAGCACTTAGCCAAGAAGGAGATAAACACATTAGGTCTAAGCACAGAGAAGAATACACAAGTTAATGTGGTTCACCCCCACCCTGGGGCTACGTCCACAAGATCTTCTTCTTTATTATATCATCCAAGCAGTTATATTTCAACGCTTCGACAATCCTTGCTTCACATAGGACACAAGATCTACGCAGCTTGATAGATCCTTCTTCCTTGAACTTCAACACAAAATAACTTGTGATCTTCTTACAATCATGCACAAAGAATTTAGAAGATACATCTGATCATACAGATCCAGTTCCTGGCACTAAGCCATCATCTATACATCACATTGATGTACTACTCTCTCCTTACATTGCCTAAGTATCTATTTATAGATTACAAAAATTGGCCTCAATGTGGGTGAACCCATGGGATGACATCCCTTTCCCGTTACATTAACCCAAAACCCTAAAGGGACCCAAAAATAGGTCCAGTTTCCCTAAATTCCGCTTTTTGTTGCACTCCATATTTGGCAAGCTGTTGAAGTCCCAAAATCGGTCAAATATGACCAAGTATTCTTCAAAAATTGGTCAAGGGCCAACAGGCCCCCAACACTCACCTGTGACTCGTCCTGAGTCACTCTAGTCTGATCAATTCCACCTCGAATACCTCGAGCTTGGCTCGAGTTGCTGCAGTGCAAAAACCTCTTGCTCAGTAAATTCTTGGATCACTGTGTCATTGAGTGGTCCTTACAGGTGTTGTTCTACAGTGGTGACAACATGTTCAAGTTCAACTCCCTGGATTTCAAGTTCAGTGAACAGTTGGCATGAATTTTCTTGGATTGGATGAAGTTGTTGGGAGACTTCCATCACTTTACTTTGCAGTGTATGTATCTATTGTTGGGTTGTGCGTTGTTCTGCAAACCTCTTCATTCTTTTGACTAGGGACAAAGTCTTTATCTGCACCTATAGCGTGTCTGCATGCTGCTTTGCTTCATGGAGATGTGCCTCCAATGTCTGTAATTCTGGATTCTATGTGACGCTTTCATAAGTATGGGTGCTTCTAGCACTCAACTGCTTGCATTCCAAGGCAAAGGTTTTTAATCGGCCAACTGCGCTTCGAGAAGTGGCCTCTCTTAGATATCTTATTTCTTGGGGGGTCTCAGGCACGATGCAGAGCTCCAGATTTGTGATGCTCTGTTGGAGTTGTTGGATTACTTTTTCTAGTTAGGTCACCCGCTATGGGAGATGGTATTCCATCTTCACTTCTATGACTTTCATGGAGTGAAGTGCTTTGTAAACCCTTTCCTATACTTCAAGTTGATCTGCTAGCAATTGGTCCTTGTGCTGCTATAACTGTGCCTTTTCCTCATCCCACTTCTCTTTCAGAGAAAGATTTTCCCATTCTTCCTCACTCTGTTGTTCTAGAAGTGCATTCTATGCTTGCATCAAAGCTTGGGTGGCTTGTGATGTGTCTTCTTGAGCTCATCGAAGGTGAGATTTGACTTGATCCGTGATCTGGTGTAATTGAGTGAGCTCATCACCTGTTCCTGATGTTCCACTTATCAAGGACATCGTAGAAACTGCTCGGCTAGACTGGAGTGCCTGATGCACTTCTTGGAGTTCACCCTTGATTCGGTTGAATATCTCCTCCTGCTTTGCTTCTTGATTTTATGTGAGCTCTAGTGAAACATCATTCAACACAACAATTAATAAGTCGAAGTCATCCAGGGTAAGGGTAGTTTTAAGCGTGTTCCAGGTGACCCTAGATTTCTTTTGGGAGGAGGGATTTGGTGGTGTAATCTTTCTTTTCATGGAGGGATCCTCCTCCTCTCTAGGCAGAGTAACCTCGCCTCTGTTATTGTCAACTTTTATGCCACCTAGTTCGTCGCCATTACCTTCTTGTGTAGGTGAGATCGAATTAGTCTTCGTGGACGTGCTAGGGACATATTCAACTTCATTATCCTTCTTAGTCTTGCTTGGCCCAGGTGTATCTGGAATAGATTCAAGGCTTTCCACGTCAGACATGTTTGCGGGGTCCGCTGGAACAAGGAGGTTCGCCGACCATTCCTTGGTAATCTCCTCCAAGTCATATTCTATCAACTTGTAGTAGGATTGGAGTTGTTGTTTGTGCTCATCACTGTGTGATGTTATATAGGTGAAGTGGTGGTCTGCGCTGAATTTCATCAAAGGTCTAAGCCTATGAAGTACATTTGGGGTGATTTGCAGTGTAGACTAAATTGCATTCTTTAGTTGGTTGAAATAGGTGTGGAAGACAACATTGGACTGCCATTGCTTGTTCATGTCACTGGAGTACCACAATGTACAAAAATTCGCGGCTAGTGATTCGAAAGGTTCGATCTCCAGAAAAGTGGCTCCCTATGGTAGTTCCCAAACAATGAAAGTGGTGAGTATGAGTAACCAACTAAAGTGGAACTCATACCCTTGGTCTTGCGCTCCTATACAATCCATCTCTAACTGGTTTACAAGATACTTTGCCCAATTCATCTGTAGTCCCTCGATGCACTTCCCTGCAAGGTCAACTATGAAGCCAGTCACCTATGTTGGTCTTTTCTTGTGAACTAACTTGCCTGCGATCAACTGAAAGGAAAGGTGCACTGCGCCACTCTCAATAGAGGCTACCTTGTAGCCTCGTGTACCCTTCTCTACATATCCATAAGTTTCTTTTATCCGCTATGCTAGTGCTCGGTGTGAGGTATTTCTTGCGTAAAAGTCCTGTGGGTCAGGGCCTTTCATGCTAAGTCCTGTGATCCGATTGATCAGAGTCGGATCCATAGAGATGCGATGGTCCAACCATAAGTATCTATCATGGTAGCAAGACAACAACAACTTGATGCATGCATTGACTTCCTAGTGTCTACCGAAGTGAGGGATATTCATTACATTGAGTAGTGTGGACTGCATGAGGTTCTGGGTCCAGGACCGCGGGAAAATCTTAAGATTTCTACCTCTAGTCTTGGTTAAGTATTTATGCAGAGCTAACATGTTGTAGATTTTGTGATCTCCAAGGTTAAAATCACTAAATTTCAGTGCTGTGAGCTTATCTTGGTCAGCACGTACTATGCACACCCCTTTTGGAAGATACGCAGTGATCAAGGTGCACTCAAAGTCTCTGAGTACACTGTCGCAGTTAATATTTCTACTCAAAGGTGGTATGTAAACCGACAAAATGTGTGGGATCAGCTTGGCGTTTGCAATATTGTCTCTGTGCTTTGTTCTTGTCTCTGTCGTGGTTCTGGAAGGTCCTGCTCCGTGAGCAGTGGAGGGAGAATCTTGGACTCCTTCTGTTGATGATTCTTGCACACTTGTAGACATCCTTCTTTTTGACATGACTCTCTCAGTCATTAAGTCAATCAAAACTTTTTCAACTACTTTCTCAACAACACTGAGCTCGTCCGACATACAAGCTTGGGCCAACTAGCTCGCGTGTGAAAATGAATTCAGAGACTACGATGAACAGTATGGGAACAAGGCAATGATCGTAGGGTGAAGTAATATCAAGTTTCAGGCTCAAATTATCATTTAGAAAAAGTATTTTCGATGCATGGTGCGACGAACTAAGTAGGGAAACTTAGCAACGGTCGGCTTGCAACGGGTAAGAGGCTACATTAACTGATGTTCTGTCAATATGGCACAGTCTAACGGTCTAGTGGTGAGCCATAAAGGTGTTTCAACCCATTCGGAGCAGAAGTCGAAAGGTTATATTGGCTTCCAACGACTATATTTCTGTGGCATGGAGAAGTGCCATAGGTCGTTGTTCTAATATCCCCACGAAGCTCGATTCCTGTGATTTTTCCTTCTGCAAAGTTTCCTTTGGGGTCTTCTGTAATTTTCCTATTTTGGCCCTCTTCTTACTTAGCTTCCTAGCCTTTTTCCCAGTAAGATTCATCTCAGTCATCCTTTTTCCATTCTGATTCTTATCTTCTCTTGACATAGTCACTTCACGCTGCTTAGGTTCTTTCTTCAGATCCAAGGGTAATACTCCTCCATCATATGGATTAGGTATTTTGGTATTCTGTGGTTCCTCTAATGTTCTTATAAATTCAATACCCAAGTCCGTGTTGTTCAATGGCTTAGGTATGTCCTCTTGTTCTTTCATCAATTAGGAGATCCTTCTAGACATAAATTCCATGAGTTCTTGCTTCTTCTGTTCTAGAGCGTCCTTTTCTTTTCTCTGGATGTGGTCTTTTTCAATCCAAATCCTGCCTAACAAAGCTGGAAATGGGGTGTGGTCCTCAATAAATTTAATAACTTCGAATTCTTCCTCTGTCGAAGTTCAATGGGTACTCATAGCTATCTGGGTAATTATGCCACATAGGGTTACCATTTCTCCTTTAAACAATCTGATGGTTCCTAGTGAAGGGACCATACCAGGCCTTCCTAGGGTTTCCCAAGTGCTTTATGTCATAATGTTCATCAATGTTCCCTCATCCAGAGCACAATCAATGTCGAAGTCTCCTATTATTACTTCGATTTTCTCCTTTTCTTTGAAGATCTCTGACAAACTGACATCCTTATGGTCATCTAGGGTTTCTTTTATTTTCAGTAACATGATCTCTGATTCTTTCTGGGGTTCTTCTATAATTTTAGTCTCTTGATCTCCTTTAGAGTTTGCTTGTTCCATATTCAGATTTTCAAGTCTAGCAATCATTCTAGGGAAATCGAATACTTCATGGTCGATATCTTTACAACAGTGGCAGCTAGGGTTTCTCCTAGGGCATTCCTTAGCAAGATGTCCCAGTATTCTGCAATTGTAGCAAAGAGTTAATCCTCTCTTTCTCTTCAATGATCCCCAACTCTTTTTGTATTGCGTGCTAGGATCATAAGGGCTAGCCTACAAAAAATTCTTTCTAGGGTCTTGCATCCATTGGTTAGTCCAAAAACTCTTTCTATGCATAGGTATAACATATCTTTCACTATTCCTATCAGATATATTCATATCAAACTTTCTTTTATCTAACAATGCTCTAGTTTTTAAGCTGAGAATTTTTTTATCAAGCATACCTAAATCCATACATTAGAAATTAAAATTTTGGCTTATTTTCTTCTATGGGGCACAAATCTTTCAGATCTAAAACTTGAACTATTCTTACCTTTACTAGAGGATAGAGCTTACAGATCTTACCTCTTTTTTGTAGAAATTTCTACTTTTACCTTTCTTAGGGCACAAAGTGTTCAGATCTCACTTCTTTTCTTCAGTATCAACCTCTTTTCTTGCAGATCTGACCCCTTTCCTTTAGATATGACCTTTCTTTCTTGGCACAAAGCTTCGCAGGTCAAGTAGAATACTGCGCACTAGGGCAACAGATCTACGGATAGATATTATTTTGCACAAAGCTTTTTCTTCTTTAGTTCCCAGCAATCACAGTTTCACGTCTTGGCAACAGAACCATTTGTTGGCATAGGGGCATATCTAGGGTTCAACGCTCAAGAGAGCACCAACAAAACCCTAACTACCATCCCTTTCGACAACACCTGCGAAGCAGATGAAGTCTCACCCGAGGTAGAGGCAAGGGTGGTTGCAACACTCAAATGTCTACAACCTTAGCTGGGATATAGGTATGTGATTATAGCACTTAGCAATCATATATCATGGTTTATCCATCAATACTCAAACCTTACAACACTTCAAAGATATCATAGAGTATCACAGTGAGTACTTAGATCTAAGATAATTTATCACTTAGCCACAACAAGATAGATCAGGTTCCACAGATCAAGCACTAAGCATCTTACATATCAGATATAACATTCATTCCCATCTCAGAAGAACAAAGCATAAATGAATCTATATAATCACATCAAGCACTTAGCCAAGAAGGAGATAAACACATTAGGTCGAAGCATAGAGCACAATACACAAATTTACTGTGGCTCACCCCACCCTGGGGCTACGTCCACAAGATATTCTTCTTTATTATCTCAGCCAAGTAGTTACAACACAAAGCTTCAACAATCCTTTCTTCGCACAGGACAGAATATCTGCACAGATTGCTAGATCCTTCTTCCTTGCACTTCAACACAAAACAACTTCCGAGCTTCTTACAATCATGCACAAATCATTTACAAGATACATCCAATCACACAGATCCAGTTCCTGGCACTAAGCCATTAACTATACATCACATAGATGTACTACTCTCTCCTTACATTGCCTAAGTATCTATTTATAGATTACAAAAATGGGCCTAAGCGTGTGTGAAACCACGGGCTAACATCCCTTTCCCATTACATTAACCCAAAACCCTAAAGGGGCCCAAAAATAGGTCTAGTTTCCCTAATTTCCTCTCCACGTTGTGCTCCATCTTTGGCAAGCTGTCGAAGTCCCAAAATAGGTCAAATATGACCAAGTATTCTTCAAAACTTGATCAAGGGACAACAGTCTTCCTTCAGCCTCCATTGCAAATATTGAGGCATTAGATAAAGATTTTGTAAAGCAATGGGGAGACATGATATATTATCTCTATTACATCACTGAATTTGGGGCTCTAAAGAGAAAGAGTGGTGAATCTATTTCAGACTTCACCAAGAGATTCAATAAAATGTATGGTATAATCCCAGATGAAATCAAACCAACTAAAGCCTCTACCAAGATCACTTATGCTAATGAATTTGATGCAGATTTCTCCCTCCTCTTGAGAAAGAGAAGATCAACCACACTATTATCCATGCAGGAAACAACCATTGAAGTTGAATCTAATATTTTGGCATCAGATGGATTAAAGACTAGATCTGATAAAGAGAAGAAAAGACAGAGAGAGGATGCCCCTACCTCCTCTAACCCAGCTATGTCAAATCCCCAACTTTAAGAGATGACTAAGACTTTGAAGGATCTAACTTCTAAGATAGCTAAGATAAAATGGGAATCCAAACAGTAGAACATAAATTTTCAAGGGGCTGGTAATAGAAATCGGAACCAATTCATAAGGCCTAATGACATTCCTCAAGTAATTCAAAGGGAAAGGAGAAACGATGATGGTAAAAGGGTGGTACCCCCTTTCCAAAACAATCAGATTGAGGATATATATGTAGACAATGGCATTGTGGATGACACTATTGTACTTTTCAATGAGACATATTTTTATACCAGTCACTTAACACAACAGGAATATGAGGTAGCAAAATTGTCAAACCAATTTGATGATCAGATAGGGGAAGAGGGAGTTATTCAAGGTAAACCCAAGAAGAAATACGATTTGAGAATGCGAAATGGAGCTTCCAAGGACACCACCTCTGATTAAGGAAAACCAGAAGAATCCCCTCCCAAGACAAATCCAAATAAAGGGTTGCTATCTAAAACTCAGTCATCTCAAATATCAAAACCTCTTGCCCCTGAAAAAAAGCAAGTTGATAAGCCACCAACCTTTTTCAGCCTAGAATATGAGCTGAGAAAAATCAAGATTCCTGTCCCTTTGACAAAATTGTTAAAAAATGAACCTTTCAAAAAATGCATCATGAAAGTTCTGCAACCCATTCCTTCTAGTGTATCTTTTGATGTCTTTAGTCTACAGGATGAAAACCCAACCATTAATGTGCATCCACACATTGAGGATGGCTCTGATGCTTTTCGTCCTTTCTATATATCTTTGAATGTCCATGATAAGATCTTGCACAACTATCTTATGGACTTAGGATCCTCTCACAATGTTATGCCCAAGGTTGTTATGGAAGAACTAGGTCTAGAAATTACCAAGCCTTACCAATACCTATACTCATTTGATAATAAGAAAGTAAAATGCCTGGGATTGATAAAAGATATGGTGGTTTCTCTAGCACAATTACCCATGAAGAGTGTAGTGATGGACATTGTGGTGGTCGACATTCCCCCAAAGTTTGGCATGCTATTATCCAGAACTTAGGCTAAGAAGGTTGGAGGATCATGGAAAATGGATCTCACATATGCCACCATTCCTGTGTTTGGTGGTGAGCACAGGAGGCTATATAGAGAGGTAAGGTTAGCCTACATAGTCAGTGATCATTAGAACCGAAGAAATCACCCCATTTATGTTGTTGAGGATGAGATGGGTTCGTCTCTTTTTCATTTAAACGACGATAAACCTGAAATATCAGTCAGCCAACATAGAGAGAAGTCGATGAAGGGACAACAAAATAAGGTGTGGAAGATGTATTTTGATGTTTCTTCATCAAAAGAAGGATCCGATGCAGGTATTCTCCTCATTTCCCCTTCAGAAGAAGTAATAACCCTCTCTTATAAGCTGGATTTTGAGACTACTAATAATATAGCTAAATATGAATCTCTGGTATTGGGATTGAGGGCTTCCAAAGACTTGGCCATTGATTGTTTAGTAGTTTTTGGTGTTTATGAGTTGATCATCAATCAAGTAAGGAATATCTATCAAACTAAGAAACAAAGGCTTAATCAATACAAAAATAAGGTATGGGACCTAATTGATAATTTCTTTCTATCTTTTAACCTCTCTTTCATTCCCAGAGAACATAATTAGAGAGTTGATTCTCTGGCCTTAGCTGCCAGCACATTCATGCCTCCCGTTGGCCCAAATATTAAATATCAGGTGGAAATCAAACATAGAATAACTATACTAGACAAAAAAAAGCACTGGCAAGTCTTTAGTGATGATTTGGAGTTGCAGATATTTCTTCACACCATTGATGAATTCTCCAATATCTCAAATGATCAAGAAAGTCAAGAAGATGTAAATGAGAAATTAGAAGATCACCAATATTCTCATCTACTGAAGACAATGGCTTGTCATGATATTGTAGAACTGAAAACCATCCATATTCCAAAAGTACTAGTGCCTTTGGAAATATTGTTCGATAGTAATGATGTTTACAAAGGAACTTCCATGAAGTATCAAGAAGAAGAGGTGACAGAGTGAAATATTGGGACCACTGAGAATCCCAAGATAATCAAGTTGTCCAAAGCATTGTCTGCAGAAAAAAAATACAGGTATGTTAGTCTCATTAAAAAGTTTGCGGATAATTTTTCATGGTCCTATGAATATCTTAAGACATTTGATACTGACATCATCTAGCAAAAGATCCCCCTAAAAACTGGCTCCAAGCCATTCAGATAGAAGATTAGACAATTTAATCATATGTTAATGTCCATAATTGAGAAGGAGATAAAACAAATGTTGGATGCCAAGATTTTTGTACAATTGAGGTATTCGAACTGGGTGGTCATCTTAGTACCCGTGAGGAAGGATACTGGGGAGATACGCTTATGTGTTGATTTCATAAATCTAAACAAGTGTTCTTTGAAGGACAATTATCCCCTCCCCAAGATGGATCATATTTTACAGAGGGTGGTAGGTGCACACAAAATTTCCTTGTTGGATGGATACTCTACTGATAACTAGATAGCAGTTTATGAGGAAGATAAAGAAAAGACAACTTTCACCACCCCATGGGGAACATTCATGTATGAAAATATGCCCTTTGGGATCATGAACACAGGGGCCACTTTTCCCCCATGGTGAACATTCATGTATGAAAATATGCCCTTTGGGCTCATGAACACAGGGGCCACTTTTCAGAGGGCCATGGACATCGCTTTCATGGGGTAAAAAGACAAATTCATGGTCATATACCTAGATGACATTACCATTTTCTCCAAGTTTGATGAGGAACATTTGCAGCATTTGGAGCAAGTTTTCAAGAAACACAGAAGGTACAAGATATCTCTCAATCCTAAGAAGTCTCACTTTTCCGTGCCAGAAGGGAAGCTCCTGGGCCACATAATATCAGTGAGAGGCATAAAAATAGATCCAAAGAGGGTTTCTTCCATTCAACAAATTGAGATTCCCAGGAATAAAAAGGTTGTCCAGTCTTTTATTGGTAAGATAAACTTCCTCCAATGCTTTGTGCCAAAAATTTCTGAAATTCTGAAGCCTATTACTAACATGTTGAAGAAAGATGCTGTGATAAAATGGTCCTCGGAGGAAAAATCATCTTTCAAAACAATCAAGAAAGATTTAGTCGAAGCACCTATATTGGCCAGCCCTAACTATACCAAAGAGTTCTTCATCTTTTACTTTGCCTCAATGGAAACAATTGTTGTTGTACTGCTGCAAAAAAACGAGGAAGGGCATGAGTAGCTAATAGAATTTTTCAGCAAATCCCTCCAAGATGTTGAACTCAAGTATGATATATTAGAAAAATAGGCTTATGCACTGGTCAAAGCGCTCAAGGCATTTTGGGTTTATGTGCTATAGTCTATCATAATGACTTTTTTTCCTATCAGTAGTGTCAAAGAGATTCTGGTTCAACTAGACAACGAGGGGAAAAGAAGAATATGGATTGTCAAACTGTTGGAGTATGAATTACACATAAATCCCACCAAGCTGATCAAGGGGAAAGGACTTGCCAAATTACTATCAGAATCAAACTGCAAGGTGCTAGAGTTGCATCAGATCTTCACCCAATCAGATGCACCCATCATACAACCTGGACAAGACAACTTACAGGTATTTGAAAAATACTCTTCTTCACCTTGGTATAAAAACATCATCTATTTTCTACAACATTTTGAATGTCCACCAGATGTGAAGAAGACCAAGGACATGTATCTCAAGTTGAAAGCCATCGAATTCTACATTTCAAACTAGAACCTGTATTGGAGAGATGTTGCTAGCATCCTATTAAGATTCCTTGATGAAAAAGAAGCTAAACAAGTCACACCAGAAATGCACATAAGAGTGTGTGAAGGACACTAACATTGGAAGGCCACAACGCTCAAGATCCCAAGGGTAGGATACTACTGGCTCACCCTTTTCTCTAATGTGTTTTCCATTGTTAGAGCCTATAATGAATGTCATATTTTCGTAGGGAAACAAAAGTTATTGTCACTTCCCCTCAAAACCTATCCAAGCCAGCAGTGTGTTTCAACAATGGGGATTAGAATTCATAGGAGAAATAAATCCACCCACTAGTGGAAAACACAAGTGTATCTTCACTGCCACCAAATACTTTACCAAGTGGATTGAGGATGTGCCCACCAGGAATGCCACTAACAAGGTAATTATGAATTTCCTGGAAGCTAATATTTTTTCCAGATTTGGTTTCCCCAGCAAGCACGTAATAGAAAACGCCCAAGCATTCAATTCCAAATCCATGATTGACTTCTGTGGCAGTCACAACATTTCCTTGACACATTCCACACCCTATTACCCTAAGGTAAATGGCCTAGAAGAATCATCAAACAAGACTCTCATCAGAATCATCAAAACGTTGTTGACTAAAAGCAAGAAATCAAGGGACTCTAAAATCAAGTATGCCTTATGGGCTGACAGGGTCAACACTAAGAAGTCTCTGGGAACCTCACAATTCCAACTCGTTTATGGCATAGACATTGTTTTTCCTACTTAGCTCGATATACCAGTCTTGAAATATTTGCAGGAGGATGTTGAGGATCCCAATGAGATCCAACGGAGGATCTTCCAGATCATGTAAGTTTAGCAGAGAAGGGAGGCACTTGATCAGAGAAAAAAGGCATACTACAACAAGATCAAATCAACATTTGATAAGAAAACCAAGAAGGATATTTTTTAGGAAGGTGACCTGGTTTTGGGATGGGATGCCAAAAGGGATGACAAGCCCAAGCACAGTAAATTTGACAACCTCTGGTTTGGCTCTTTCAAGGTTATTGAATTTCTAGAAAACACCATTTTCATCCTACATAATCTAGATGATATAGAGATCTTTGGAGGCCCAGTAAATGGGCGCTTCCTGAAACACTACTTTTTTTGAGGACGGGGGAAGATCCCTTTTGTACCATAAACACTTTATTTTATTGTTTCTTGATTAGTTAGTTGTGTGTGACTAAAGACGCCATAGCCCAAAAAGGCACTGGGGTATAGTTTCAGTTTTTATTTTAATAAAATGCAGGGCTGAGGAACAGTGATAGATACACACGGCTAATAGACAGAAATGAGGGTAAGTGATGAAAGGTAAGAGCAATTATCTAATCTCAAGGCACTGATCTACAATTCTTAGCACCTCACAAGGATGAGCTATCCCCAGTTGGAGCCAATGTTGTAACATAGGTCTACATCCCCTTCCCCTCCTCTCTTTTCCATATGCCTTCATCAAAGTTTTCCTTTTTCTGGTCGGTTAAGTTGTTTTCCCATTATTGAGTGACTTGGTTCTTATTTGTTTCTTTCCTGTTTGAGTCTTTGCGCATTTCTTTTTCCGTCTTTATTGAAAGTTGAAATATACGTTGTGTTTGGGTCAAATTACTTGTCATCATGTTTTCTGTGGATTGAGATCACTACAGGTTTCCCAAGTATTTTTGTATGAATAAGGAATACCCATGCACACGACGCAGCAAATTTTGGGCTCAGACTGTGGGAACAAACATGTAAATTGTCAACGGTAAGGATCCACCAAGTAAATCATATCAACGAATATCATCCATTTGGGAATGCATAATTTTGTAGAGTTTAACACCCAGAGTCATTAGAAAACTCGAAGCTCGAACTGTTGAAGTCCCAAATTGAAGCAGGACCATACATCAATGGAGACACGTGGAAGTAGATCATTCACTTCAGGATTTTTCCTCAGGGATATCTTCACACTTAACATTTGAAACTCTCAAAGCCTAGATTTTCGAAGAGAATATAGATCGTTCGTCGGTCACAACACGCGACAACAGATCATTCACTTCGAAGGTTTTCCTTCGAGAGATTTTTAGGTTTCACATTCAAAAGTCCTGAAGATCCAAGGGCTCCAAGTCCTGAAGTAAATATATACCATCCATTAGAAGGGACACGTGGTGACATACAAGTTACTTCAGCGATTCTCCTCCAGGAAGTTTCGAATCGCTAACAGTTGAAACTCCCAAAGCCCGAAGTGTCGAAGCATGTGGCAACCAAAAGTTGAGACACGTCACAACCAGCAGTTGAGACACATGGCAGAAACATGAGGTAGGACATGTGGCATTCATATTAGGTATTTTGGTTGTGTCATTTTCCCATTTCCTCGTGACACATGTCACTGTTCTTTCCAAGACGCCTCAACAATTGTGACATCATATGACATCAGAATGCCACGTCACTTCAGCGGTTTTCCTCTAGGAGATCTTTGCACTTGACATTTGAAACTCCCAAAGCCCATAATTCCGAAGTGAATATGGACGGTTCATCCATCATGACACATGGTGATAGATCATTCACTTTGGATATTTTCCTCTAGGAGACGTTTCACGTTTCACATTCGAAACTCCCGAAGCCCGGACTTCCGAAGTGAATCTGGACCATTGATCCCAGGTCAACGAGAACCATCAATCCTCACACAAGGTAAATTTCAACCATATCTTTGATTGTAATTAGATCGATGGATATAGTTCATTGCAAGGGTGAAAACTGCCCGGACGTTAATTTTCCAGAGCGCTCCCACAATTTAAACCATGGTTTTGTTGGAAGGGTACGTGGAAGCTTCCGGTGAATTGTGGGCCTAATCCAAACCACCCTTGACAGCCCCCACAATCATATTATTGAATGACTTCATATCACCGTGTCACCTCACACGTCATCTCTCCTCATCCCACTCACTATTCGCACCTCCTCTAACTTTGTGACATATGTGTTCACATGTCACCTCATCCCATCTTCCTATTGGATGCCTGCCTCCATGAATTATTTTTCATGACCAGTCATCATAGTGAAAGAGAGGGGAAGATTCGAGTACAGTCAACTCAGTCTGTGCTTATCTTGTGAACTCTTAGGCATAGACAAAGTGCTAAGTCTCAATCACATTCGACGAAGATTAGTTCTAGAAACACTTCAGCAAGCTCTACTCATGCACCTGGTTTTCTCTAGTCATCTCCAATAACTCACATGCATGCCACCTCTCAATGCATAGCTCTGTTTTGTCACCCTATGGCCTATCATTGGCCAACTCAGTTACTTCAACACATGCATCAGTTCTGTCGCAGAGACAGTAGTAATTTTATTTGATTAAGTCCATGATTTTCCTAGATTAGATGCAAGAATGGTCTTCTATGTGTGATAAGAACCACTCCTACTATTTAATTCTAGTATCTTAGTGAATTTAATATTTTTTTTTTCCTAATAGTTCCCTAGATCGAGGTCTTAGTCCCCTAAGGACGAGAGCCTCTGCAACTCTTTTAAATAGTTATTTTTTGGATATTGTAAAGGTCAGGATTTTTTAGGAAAGAATAGCAATACAAGATAATGGTTGGACCCATTTTGTGCATGGATTAAAGCTCTCTACCCGGTGAACATACTATACTCTTGATGACAATGTTTTGTTCAAATCTTCATGTGTTTTCATTCTTATCTTGAATTAAGTTTTCAATTTGTGCAACGTACATTTCATTTCCTTTCAACTATTGTATGACTTATTTTTACCAATATGCAACCTGTAAAACAACTAATGCTTTGGTAAAGATTTGTTTTTTGCAACCTGTGGGAGTTATTTTGTTTTGATATATGTTTGATGTCTTGAAATGATATCTTAAGTATTGAACTTCTTGCAACATATTATTCATTGAGTAGTTTGTTGTTTCTCTCTGTTTTCTATTATTTCACTGGTTTGTCATTAGTGTACCATCAACTAAGGAGGGCCCTCATCCATATCATTATTCTAACCCGACCTTGCCTTTGTCTTGATATAATAACCCTTCGACCAACCAAAAAACTATTAAAGAAACAATCATTCTAAACTGATAGGTGGCCTATCTTTTCCCTTTAGCAGTCAGGTGCAGACCTTAGGACCAACATAGAGAATATTGCAGAGGTTTAATATGCAGGAAATTGAACCGATCAAGGTTCCTATTCCTATAGATGTAAAGTTATATTTATATCAATGTCCCAAGCCATAGGAAAAGGAAGAGGACAGGTCCCATGTTCCATATTCTAGTGTGGTTGGAAGTTTGATGTATCCAATGGTCTAAACTATACTGTACATTGCACATGCAGTGGGATTTTTTAGCATGTATATTTCAAAACCATGGAAGGAGCATTGGATAACAATAACAAGGCTTTTCTGTAACAACCCTAGTTGAATATATTCTTAGGGATTATTAAGCAAAATTAATTAGGTAATTAATTGTCCTAACATGGTTTTACTTAAACAAAGATTGGCATAATAATATAAATTAAATATTAATTAATTAATTAATTGTTATAACTTTTGATTAATTAATTAATTACCTATCACATTCAATGACCAGGGTAATAAATTTAAGAGGGTTAATAGTTTTAATTTGTTATTTAAATGATTTACGTATGCAGGAGGGGATAAGACATTAAATATAAGGATAAGATATTAATAAGGGGATAAGACATTAAATAAAGAGATAAGATAATAATGACGGGATAAGATATTAATGAGCGGGAAGAGAGTCGGTGGAGGGGCATATGACAGGAGGAGTCTTACGAGGAGCGGGGGATTATTGGGGGGATGAACCATTTTGGAGGGGGAGAGAGTTCTGGTTTCTGGGCCTGGATTTTCTGGTTCTGTGTTGGAGTTTTGCAATCTTGGAGGATCATTACGGGGGGAACTGATTTGTTGGGGGTTTTGGGCACGGGGGCCAGGATAGCCTTACGGTATCCTGGAGCTAGGAATCCGGACAGGCTTCTCCTAGCTGGCAGGGAGGAAACACGGTTTGGGAAGAGTTGGTCAGTGCATCAGGAAGCAACAAAGCAACAGGCTAGACAACCAGGTCAACGGAGCAATTAGCATCAGGAAGAGGTAATTAAATTTTATTATGTTAAGTTATTTTTCATGCTGTTAATAGATTTGAATTCCAGAAATTTTTTTATGCTTGTAGGATGTGAATGAATGATTTACGTATAGAGAAAGGAAATATATGTTAATTGAATTAAAAGTTGTATTTTATGGTTTCTACACATGGTATCAGAGCTTCAGTTTGAAGCACTGGAGCCTTAAGGGCCTACCTACTTGCCTACCCAATTTAGAAATGGAATTGTACCCACCCAGAAATTAGATAAAATTAGATAAATTTGGGCCTAAGGGCCAAGTTCCAATTCCAGCTCCAGCTCCAGCTCCGCCTAACCTGCAAGCCAAGCACACATTTCTTTTTACACAGATATAAATATAAATAAAAATAACATACTGAAAGTTTTTAGCACAAATATAGACATAAATATAAAATTATATATATATATATATATATATATATATATATATATATATATATATATATATATATATATATATATTATAT
>ML804719.1:238447-250558 GCA_009831015.1 Picea engelmannii
TTTCTTAAAAACATAAGTTTAATAATAGATACATTGTTGTAGAAATAAGTAACTCATTATCATTCATTTCATGTTTAAGGAACATATTGTTAAACAATTGTCAAATTGACATATCAAATCGTGATAAAAAAAAATTGAAAAGTAGTCATTGGAAAGCTAACACAATTCTTCACAAGTTTTGTTTTTACTGTAAAGTGAAATTATAAATAAAAAAAATACTTTTGTATGCCGGAAGTTGAATAACTTGTGAAAATACAATTTTTTTTCTCATAAAACAAGTAAAAGTGTAACCCATCTTCATGATTTCACCCGCTTATATGGAATTAGTAGTCATAACTCTATCATAAGCAATGAATATGGATAAATCTATAGGTTAATTTATAGTATTGATAGGGTTCATGTAGATAAAGCATAATGTTCAATGATTACATTTTGGATAGGCTATGTCACTAGTATGTTACATAACAAGATTTCAAGGGTTGATACATGCTTACAACAACTAAAATAAAATTAATAGAGCTATAACTCATATGGAATGAAAAGATCATATGGGTTAAGTTTATCCATAATTTTGCATATATATTTACAAATATTAAGCATGATTACTCTATTACAATGTAACAACCCTAATTAATTCTTTAATTATCATGAATGATAAATATTAGTTTAATGAAATATTAAAATAGATTTATGGAGACCGTATCATAATATTATTATTATTGGTAGTTGAAAAATTAATGGGAGGGATAAGGTGGTTTAGGAATTAATGGGGGTAAGGTGGTTGGGAGAAATGGATTCGAGGGAGGAAGATAAGGGAGAAGGGAGAACTCGAGAGGGGGATCTTTTATTAGTTTGGTGATATTTTTGGTTTATGGAAAGGTAAGAAAATTGGGAGAGAAATAAGGAGGAGGGTAGGAAACAGTTTTGGCTGTAACATATTTTCTTATGGTCTTTCTTGAGGACTCTCACAGGGGCACTGTTGTTGCTGGAATTTTGGGCTAGGGGGGTAGGAAACCGTAAGGATTCTCGGAGATAGGGAGTCGGAGAGGTTGTTCATAGTGGGTGGGAGGTTACTCAGTTTTGGCAGGATCCATCAACTTCAGGTTCAGCATCAGGTTGAGGTAAATACCTTATGCATTCCCTTATACTATTGTTCATTATGCTCATTATGTTGTTCATTATTCTCATTATACTGATGTTCATTATTATACTGTTGAACATTACTATTATGCTGGAACAGTAAATAAAGAAGTAAATTAGAAAGAAACTCTGTATTTATATTTATTTTTATGAGGCTCTGTATGCTCAGGCCTTACATATGGTATCAGAGATAGTTTCAAAACTAGAACCTAGGTCTTACCCATTCTCATAACTAAAAGATTATGCTACATGTTGTATAAACAACCCAGAAAAAAAACATGCATCCCTGAAACCCTTTAATCGCAACTAGTGAATAACCAGAAATAACCATGAAATGTTTATGAACATTTCATGAATTTTTCACCTGTATAAGTGAAATCCTTGAAATAAGATTTATAAACATAAATAATTAGGAATATATATATATATATATATATATATATATGGAAAATATATAGGAGTGTATATATAAATGTATATATAAGTCTGAGCCAAGTTCCAACTCCACTCAATGTGCAAGCTAAGCAAAAAACAACAACAGATTTTAACACTAGTTATAAATAAATAGACATATATATATATATATATATATATATATATATATATATATTGAAATATTTTGAACATTATACAAAAAAAATATATGTATAGTAAAAAAAATTATTGGGACAATCACTCTTCAAGCCCAATCCAAGAATGAAACCGAGAGCTTAACCATCATTTGTAAAATTATTGGCATGATCACTCATCGAGCTCAATCTAAGAAGGTAGTTGGGAGCTTAACCAACATCACCTCAGACATCGAGGATAAGAACTCATACTAAGCGCAAGGATGGATCTCACAAGAGGTCAAAAGTCTTGCACCGAGGGCCACCACATGGGGCTTATGAATCATCAAGACCTAACTTCCAAGCAGAGAACCGAGGGCCACCACACAAAGCCAACACAAGTCCAGAGACCATACCCCAAGCCAAGTCGAGGAAAGAGCCCATGGGTCACACACATCCCAGCGCAAATCCCATAAGCCACGAGGAGGTAAGTGCCAATATCCAAGCCACGACCAAGGGAGAAACTGAACGCCAAGCCCTTGAGGCATTACCTCACTTCATTCTCATACTTACCTAATCAACCCATGAGTATAAAGAAGGTCGACCTTCCTGCTAGCTTTCAACAGACATGGATTCAATCCAAGTGAAACGCCTCGTTAAAGCCAGGTGTGTTAATAGTAAGGAAGTTCAATTTTTTTGGTCAAGGGCCCAGAAGGGTAGTTTTTCAATAGGCCCATTTCTCACAGCTATAGTTGGTATCCTAAACAAAAAAAAAAATGGCTGTAGAAGCCTTTACCTGAGGAGGCGCCCCCAGTCACATGAGCCATCAAGCGCCCAACAAAGGAGAATCAATGAGAGACCATGAGAAACCATCCACATAGAGACCCAATACCAATTGTCGTGCCCAGGAGAGCCCATAGCTCTATACCCATCGAGAATAACTGAATCCAGAGGACTGGTTGCACGGTTTTGAGTCCCGCGGACTTCACATTCACGTTCACCGTTGTTTTTGTCAGTCTGCTCTGATTCATTCACTTCTCATGTACATGTTGTTGCACCCTTTTGTCTCGTGTTTGAGATTCAATATGGATGCATTGAAGATGAAGGATGAGGAGGCTAGAAGCTAGTTGATCATAGAGGCAAAGCCCAGGCCTATAGGACTTGAGTCTAAAAGAATGAGGGCTATAACTGTTGAATTTGGAATAACGAGCTGAGAACCAAGAGCCACGCCCAGGAGAGCCCACGGCTTCATACCCATCGAGCATCCCAGCCTTAAAAATGTTATTCTTAGCAGTTGAGAGCCATATCTTAGTGACCAAGACCGAGGGAGGAACCAGACCCTTGTCCACGCCTAAACTCCTTCCTTCACCCTCTGCATACAGACGCACCAAACAACCAAGCAAATGCAAAAGGAATGGTGTCGTTTAGGGTTTAAATGTTCATGATTTTTTTTATTTCGGAAATAAGAGGGAGTAACACGTGGATCATATGCAAGGTCCACGTTATTACTTGCGGGGTAAGTTTTTTATTTTTATTTTTATTTTTTTATCAATTAATTTGTTTACTTTCTTTTCTTTATTTATAATAATTTCTTTAAAATTAAAATTTCATTTATTCAAAAAATAATAATAATAATAATAATAAATAATTAAAAAAAAAATTAGTTGTATTTGTTAAATTAAATTAAAATTGAATTTAGTTTATTTATTTAAACTTAATTTATAGTTTTTTTTTAATAAATTGGATTTTAATTTAATTTGGGGATGAATGTTTTTATAAATTAAAATTAAAATTAATTAATTTAAATTCTATTTAATTTAATTAACAAAAAAAACATTACAAAATTATATATATATATATATATATATATATATATATATATATATATATATATGTGATGGATTATAAAGGTGTATATAGGTTATGGTTATAAACCTTTTTAAAAATTAGAATAAAAAGTATTGCTATATTATAAAATATGTAGGGAAGTGGTAAATAAAGGGTTAAATAGTATGGTAACTAAGATTAAAGTAATGAAGGACAAACATATGGAAATTATGGTATTACAAGGATATATAATAATAATATTACAAGGGTGGTTAATATGAATGTTTTATATTAATATAGGGAAGGGTTAAATGTTTGATTAAATAGTTAAGTTAGAGTAATTGGCGAGTACATTATGGTGCTAGCATAGTTAGCAAGGAGAAAAGATAGTAGCTTACTTGGTTGAAGTTACCAAGATTAGATTCTTTAACCATGACCTTTAGCCATTTAGCCTAAAGAGGGTAATGTTTGTTTACAGACAAGTAAAAAAAAACTTACGCCTAACCCTATGTTTACAAGTATAAGTTGAGTGAATGTGAACTACCTTAGACTCTTCCCTGAATGTGAACTACCACGTGTCGTCTCTTTGGTACCCTTAAAAGTTAATATGAGGGATCCTATGTTGACGCAACTCCTTGGAGATAGTTGGTATTTAAAGGTTACTGCATCCCTCCAGAGTGGCAAGCAATTAGATCCAAAGTATGAAGGATATAGCCTGGTAGCAGATGGACTATTAAGATATCAAGGAAGGATGTACATCCACGAAGTTGGGGATATTCGAAGCATCATCCTGAAGGAAGCCCATAGAGCACTTTATTGTGCGCATCCGGGTGTGAAGAAAATGTACACAGACATGAGGAAGCTTTTCTTCTAGGTAGGCATGAAGCGCAATGTAGTCCATTTCGTCGCTAAGTGCCTGGAGTGTCAATAAGTGAAAGTTGACCACCACCACCTGCCAAGTCTCCTACAACCACATGATTTCCTTATGTCCAAGTGGGAAGTCATTTCTATGGATTTTGTTATGGGATTGCCTCTCACATCGCATAGACACAATGCCATTCTTGTGATAGTTGATAAGTTAACCAAGAGTTCTCATTTTATTATGGTTAGAGACACTTACGATATCACTGATGTGGCATGCATGCTTGTAAGTGAGTTCATCCATTTGCACAGGATACCAAAGAAGATCATTTCAGATAGGGACTCTAGATTCACTTCTAGGTTTTGAACAAGTTTGAAGACAGTGTTGGGGACTCAACTGAACTTAAGTAAAACTTATCATCCTGAAACTGATGGGAAAACTGAGAGATTAAATTAGGTCATGGAAGATGTGATTAGGATGTATGTTATGGATAATCAAACCCATTGGGAGAAGTACCTACCTTTGGTAGATTTCACCTACAATAACAGTTTTCATAGATCCATTAGAATGCCACCCTACGAAGCTTTGTATGGAAGGCCATGCCAAACCCCATTGAGTTGGGAAAGGTTAGAAGACTGAGTGACAGTTGGGCCAGAATTGATTCAATAGATGGAGGAACAGGTGATTTAGATTAGGCAGAGACTAAAGGAAGCACGAGATAGACAAAAAAGTTATGCTGATGCACATAGGACTGACCGAAGTTATAAAGTGGGAGATCAAGTTTTCATTCGTATCAGGCCTAATAAGAGTACCATTTGGTTCAAGAAGGGGAAAAAGTTGTCACCTCGATTTATAGGACCATTCAAAATCCAAGATAGAATTGGACCCTTTGCCTATCATCTCGTACTTCCACCCCACTTGCATAAAACTCATAATGTTTTTCATGTATCTGTTCTACGTCATTATGTTGCTGGCGAATCTCATAAATTGAATTGGAAGGAATTGCAAGTATTGGACGTGGGAACCCTCAAGGTAGAATCGTTATGCATATTGGACCGTAGAGTCTGACAAATCAAGAAATGTCTGGTAGACCAAGTTAAGGTCTAGTGGGACAAGTATCATCTAGAATTTGCTACTTGGGAGGATGCCAAGACATTGCGACGAGATTATCCCTCACTTTTTTTTACCACCTTGAGAATATGTTTCTCAAAGGTTGGCTGTATGTAATTCCACCGTTTGAATTAGACATCTAGGATTACCTGAGGCCTAATCACCTTTATTTTCTATTCACTGTGAAACTGTTAATGATGCACTTGAAATTTTAAGACATAGGAACTTATGTGAATGTCAATTCTATGAATGCTTAACGTTATTTGAATGATGATGGATATTACGCAATCTACTATGTGTATGTCAATTCTATGAATGTTTAACATTATTTGAATGATGATGGATATTATGCAATCTATTATGTGAATGTCAATTCTATGAATGTTTAACATTATTTGAATGATGATGAATATTATGCAATCTATTAAGTTAATGTCAAACCTATGAATGCTTAATGTTATTTGAATTATGGGGATATTATGCGATCTATTTCTAACTTGAAAATTTTGAAATTTAAAGTTGTTGGTACGTGGATACCGAATTGAGATTATGGTTGAATGCATTTACATGATGGCAATGCATAGATATGTATGAGTTTGTGTTATAGACTAATATGCAAGTCAATGGGCTATGAAATATCCAAAGGATAATGGTAATAAAAGTGGATTTCATGAACACTGACCGAGAAACAATATGGTATGAATCTTTGTATGTGAAATTATGTTGGTTCGAATGCATTTCTATGATATGTGGACCAGTGCAAGTTTTTCAGGTGGTGAGATTGCCTAAAACTGAATATACGATGAAGAAATTCCCAACAACACAATTCCACTGTATATTCCATGGTAGGGTGTGGACCCTATTTCTATTAAGATGGGTGGAGGCATTTCCCACCATGTATCCTCTAAAACCTGGAGTCATGGGAGGATGATGTTAGCTCACGCTCCCCTAGACATGTGATCATGACTATCAGTTGCCTATTCGGGAAGCTTGGTTGAGAGAGTGACACTTTTGATTACGGGTTCTATTTGGAGTTAGGTCAATATAGTTGACGCTCCAAGATAGTCTAGCAGAGGAAGGATAGGGATGGAAGACAAAAATAAGTTAGGGAGGAAGGATGAATATAAATAGTTGAGAGTGTATGGGAATTTTTCCTTATAGTGGAATTTATTGTTTTCCCCTTTTGAAAAGAAAATATGTATATATATGTATATTCATAATTACTTAACTAAACTATTGTCTAAATGAATGTTGTTATGCTAAGTTATCATAGTTAAGGGATTTTGCGAACATTTTAATTGGTTTATTATATTTTATGAAATGAATGGTCTTGTTGATTGGATTGGACGAATACAAGAATTATTGTAGGTGTGATAATTATTGTCATTAGTACATGCGTGAGACTTGTATGTTCCAGCTACACATGCATTTCTTGCACATGTACACTAGTATGTATAAGTTTTTTTTTTTTTCTTACCGATAATGTTGTTTATTGGATATGAATGTATGAACCATGTGTCATTTCCCTTGTATTGTAAATTACTCTAACTTCGGGACAAAGTTTCTTGAAGGGTGGGTGTATGTAACAACCCTAATTAATTATTTAATTATCATGAATGATAAATATTAGTTTAATGAAATATTAAAATAGATTTATGGAGACCTTATTATAATATTATTGTTATTGGTAGTTGAACCAATTAATGGGAGGGATAAGGTGGTTGAGGAATTAATGGGGGGTAAGGCGGTTGGGGGAAATTTATTCGAGGGAGGAAGATAAGGGAGAAGGGAGAACTCGGGAGGGGGATTTTTTTTGGTTTGGTGATATTTTTGGTTTATGACAAGGTAAGAAAATTGGGAGAGAAAGAAGGAGGGAAGGAAACAATTTTGGCTACAACAATTTTGCTTACAGTCTTGCTTGAGGACTCTCACAGGGGAACCGTTGTTGCTGGGAATTTTGGGTTCAGGGGCCAGGAAACCATAAGGATTCCTGGAGCTAGGGAGCCAGAGAGGTTGGTCCTAGTGGTTGGGAGGTTACTCAGTTTGGGAAGGATCCATCAGCTTCAAGTTCATCATCATCAACAACATCATCATCTTCAGGTTCAACATCAAGTTGAGGTAAATACCTTATGCATTCTCTTATATTGTTGTTCATTATGCTCATTATATTGTTGTTCATTATTATACTGTTGAACATTACTATTATGATGGAATAGTAAATAAAGAAGTAAATTAGAAAGAAAATTTGTATTTATATTTATTTTTATGAGGCTCTATATGCACAGGCCTTACATACAACTCATAAGGATATGGAATACTAGTAATTAGAGATAAAACATAAGAAATGGTTACCTTATTACCCTAATCTCTTACATTTTATAGTTATAAGGGTAATGATACTATCATAGATAAATAATGGGCTTGTATTGCTCATCATATTAACAAGTTCATCATAAACAATGGAAATCATAGATATAAGTAACAAATCATATGAGTAGAAGCATAGTTAAACAAAGAATATTGATACTTATTAGTCATGTTCGAGCTTTATTCGAATCGTAGTACTTGTCTAAATTAGACACGTCATGTTAGTTTGAATTGAAGACACATTATCCATAATCAATGTGATTAGATTCAATATGGATTAACTTATAGTTCATAGTTGATGTCATTTCCTCAATAAGATTGGTATAATACAGATAATAATCTAGTTAGTATTAATCTTCATACTTTATCTTCCTAAAAATGATACCACTCTAATCATACAAAATCTTCATAGTGAGTTCGATAAGCTGTAGATATGAGTTATGTTTTGAGTTCCATATCACATAGTTTCCATAAGAAGAGCTTAGTTATAGAAATCTTAGTATGATTCCATACATTATGTTGTTCAGTGATCCATAAATATTAGCTAATACAAGTATTTAACACAATACTAATAGCATAACTTAGGTAATGGAAGCTAATAACATGGTGTTTACACATACGCATACCATAGAGGTTAATTACATATTCTACTTAAGATGATATCATGATAAGTAACACTATCACTGATTAGGGAGACATAGTAACTATGAAAAGTGAAGTATAAGATAGGTACATAACTACAATGAATACAAGAAATACATGACATTAATACTAGTGCTTAAAGCCTAGTCCAAGAAATATATGTGTATAATGATTAGGGGAATACATTGGATAGAACACACTTGTATAAGCATGTCATAAGCATCATCATACTTACTTCTTAGATATCTATAACTCGGTATTACTATTGCTTATATTTCACTATATCAATGGAATTAGATCATCTTACTTGCAATAAAATCGATATTATGTTACATATGGGGCAATAGTTTTTCATGGATATGGATTATAGGCTATGATTATCATATAAAGAATGGGATTAGTACTAAGTAGATAATATTGTAACTTAATTACATACAAGGTTAGTAATGGGAATCATGCATATGAATCAACAACATGTATCAACAAAGCTAAGTTAGTTAGAACTATAGCCTACTTTGTATATATGAATCACTTATCAGTAAAATCCATTAATTATTGTATACTACTGCTATTATGGTATAAGTAATGCACAATGTATCATTTTCCATATCTCTTAGCTTAATGGACATGGATTGCATAAAGGCCCAATAGTAAGATCATCATAACTAGTAAGAGTTATGTAAGATGTAATGGAGATAATATCGACTTAATCATATGTAGTAGTGTAACATATACTATAATCTATAGCATATTTGGTTACATCATCTACCATTAGTCAACACACATGTAAGCTAAATACGTACTCTTTTACATTTCTATGAAAATGATGGGAAAAATAGACACTAATTGGTGGTGTTTCCCAACCTAAAATTATTTTAAAGGTTATCATGGAATAGTTAGGTATATCATGCATGAATGAAACAAATAATAATATGAACTTTAACAAAAAAAATACAACCAAATGACGGTTATATCAAAGATTTTATTGTAGTAATGAATTCATCATGAGATTCGTACCACTTGTAATTTTCAAGTAGTAGATATGATATAGGAAATTACTTTGAAATTTTTAGGATGAGAATGGAAACAATTAACATGAGGTTATCTCAATATAGATGGATCTGACATGATAGTGCATTGAAGCCTAATAAAATTGTGATTCTTAGATATATAATAATTACATATTATGTCAAACTTTTACCAAAATCCAATGTTTTTTTTTTTTAGAAACTAGCCTAGGTACCTATTATGTTTTCATCGAAGAGAAAATTATATTCGTATTCAATCCCAATGATGATGAAGATGATAAAATATGTCAGATTCAGTTTGAAAATGCCTCTTCTAGTGAAAGTTGTGGTGTTGGAATCATCCTCTACCCTCCCCTAGGAAAATATCACTCCTCTGTTTTCTTGAATTTTCAATCTACCAGTAACATACTGGAATTTGAAGCCTTGTTCCTCAAGCTAGATAAAACTATTAAGTTAAGAGGAAAACGCATCCATTCTTTCGATGATTTTGAGCTTATTATTAATATAATCATGCATATTTATTCACTATCCAATTTTTTTTTTAAACAATATACCTAGCTCATGCAACATCTAAGAAAACATTACTTGTATTTCAATCTAACTTACATTCACAAAGAATTAAATGAAATTCAATTAATACTATTGTATGTGCTCCTAATAAAAATAAATAGGCTTTAAGAGATAAAATATAATGTGTTGTTATATTTCTATACTTCCTTCATGTGCCTGATAAGAAAGAATCATGGAAAATATTTGATCATGATGATGACATTTGTTGTTTCCTAGTAGATCAATATGAATAAGTTTTTGAGTCTTCTATATTCATCGACTTAAAAAATAATATTTTCCCCAAGGGATTACTGTAAGTTTTAAACCTTTGAAGTAAATAAATGCATACAGATTCTTAAGAAAAACAAAAATCAATCAATGAATCATACACGTAGTACACAAATATTTACACTGGAAACCCTTAACTGGGAGAAAACCAACCTTCCTTGGTGTCACACCTCTCAACTCTTCATTCTATAAATTTCACCATTCACAATACAATATATGCACAATGTTTTAGGTATTATGTAGCTATCAAAACCCTAATCCCTTAATCGAGGATTAATTTAGAAAACCACTAAAAATAACAAAAAATAGGGATTGTTAGATGCAATTGTAAAATCTAATACACCCACTGAAACACATGTAAAAAGTATAACACGTAACCAACATTATCCCACTTGTTGTTTTATTTTCATAAAGGGGGTCATAGGATTACACAGTCAACAATCTAGGGAAGAAATGTCCATTGTTTCTCTACACCAAGAGAATGTCTTGGAGCTCACCAACTTTCATAATGAATCTACAACATTCTTCAAAGTGTCAACCTTCTCCAACAACAACTTCTTGTCTTCAACCATTTCTCTCACAAAGTGATATTGAACATTAATATTCTTTGTATTTGAATGATAAGATGGGTTCTTTTCTAGAAAGATCGAACTTTGACTGTCACAATCTAGCCTTACTGCTTATTGTACCAACCCAATACCTAAACACAATATTTGTAACCATATTGCTTCCTTCCATGCATGAGTGGCTACCATGTATTCATCTTCTATAGTTGAGAGTACCACTACAACCTGTCTTTTCCTCATCCAATTGATTTCTCCTTCAAATAGGTTAAACACATACCCACTTGTAGATCTTCTACAATCCATATCTCCAACCAAGTCTACATCAAAAAACCTGTATATGTACAACACTCTGTCCAATCTTGGTCTTCCTTGGTAGCACAATCCATATCTAAAAGTTCCACACAAATACTTGGAAATGTAGAAACCATAAAATGCAACTTTTAATTCAATTAACATATATTACCCTTCTCTATACGTAAATCATTCATTCACATCCTACAAGCATAAAAATTTTGTTGGAATTCAAATTTATTAACAGCATGAAAAATAACTTAACATAATAAAATTTAATTACCTCTTCCTGATGCTAATTTCTCCATTGACCTGGTTGTCTAGCCTGTTGCTTTGCTGCTGCCTGATGCGCTGACCAACTTTGCCCAAACCGTGTTTCCTCCCTGCCAGCTAGGAGCAGCCTGTTTGGCTTCCTAGCTCCAAGATATCCTACGTCTATCCTGGCCCTCGTGCACAAAACCCCTAGCAAAACGGTGCCCCCCATAATTATCCTTTAAGACTACATAATTCCAACACAGAACTAGAAAATCCAAGCCCAGAAACCAGAACTCTCTCCCCCTCCAAAAAGCTTCCTCCCCCTAATAATCCCCCGCTCCTCGTAAGACTCCTCCTATTATATGCCCATCCACTGACTCTCTTCCCGCTCATTAATATCGTATCCCTTCATTATTATCTTATCTCTTTATTTAATGTCTTATCCCCTTATTAATATATTATCCTTATATTTAATGTCTTATCCCCTCCCACATACGTAAATCATTTAATTAACAAATTTAAATTATTAACCCTCTTAAATTTATTACCCTGGTCATTGAATGTGATAGGAAATTAATTAATTATTTAATCAAAAGTTATAACAATTAATTAATTAATAAATATTTAATTAATATTAT
>ML804720.1:105180-121462 GCA_009831015.1 Picea engelmannii
TGTCTCTCGCACCTTCGAAATGTGGACCAAAAACTATGTTTGGCTTATCATCTTCTAATTTGATGACATCGGCTTGGCTTTCATCTTCTGAAAAGATAATCATTTTAGCAATTTGTTTTATGTATATGGGATTTTTAGCCAGTTCAACAAGTGGGATAGGAATTTTGATTTTGTTTATTTCATTTTCCAGACTAAAATTTCCCAGGGCCTTGTCGTTCTCTATGTTTAGGGTCTCCATTCCTTTCTTTTCAGCTTTTCTTTGTGGTGCAGATTTGGTTTCACTCACAGAGACCTGTGTTTTCACGGTGGGTGTTCCTACTGACTTTGGCTTGACAGGTTGCATGTTGGTGGTTTGGGTTTTTACAGTCTGTTTGTCGGTAACCTTTAGAGCCACTTCATCAGTTTCGCCCCTAAGAAAGATCTTTTTTGTTGGGGCGGTTGGAAGAGTCTTGTTCCTAGGTATTAAATTGTATTTCTCATGTAGTTCAGCTACAATATCATCTACGATACCCTGATAGGTCAAATATTCAGAAGTATCATTGGTAACATCATCTTCCGATCTAATTTCTTTATTTAAGGATTTTTCGTAGTCTTGTCTTGATAAATAGGGTGATTTACTATCATCGCCAAGAATATTTATATCCTCATCTAACTCTTCAAAATATTCTAGGTCTTCCTCTCCAATAAAGTTTTCACTTTTGAAGGGGGTTGGGATTTTTTGATCCTCATTCTTAATTGTTTTCTTTGGGGCCTGAGGATCAGGATTCCTTCTAAAATCCTTCCAAGGAAAATTATCCCTTTTTTATTTATCTAGTTCCATTTTTGAGATCTTATTTGAAAGTTATCTAATTACCCTATCCATCTCGTCTATTTTATCTCCCAACGATTTCCCCGATCCTGAGGATCCACCTTGTTCTTTGAATTTCCTATTTTCTTTGTTCTCGGTTTCTATTTTTTCTTTTAATTTCCCTGATTCCATCATGTTCGAATCGATTTCAAGGGCATCATATTGCATTTTCGTGAGATCTTTTGATCTCCTGTCTCTCAATAATAGAGCGAAATCTGGATCAAAGGCTCCAGCGAAAGTCACCTTTGTTGTGGGTTGAGAAGGTTTAACCTTGACCAAGATTTTACTATACAACTTATTAAACCTTTGCGTAAACTCGAGAACCGATTCTGAGTTTTTCTTTCTAAGGGATCCAAATTCAGTTAGGTAATAGAGGTGGTCTTTCCTCTCCCCCCATTGTCTGATAAAAGCGTTTTTAGGTTCTTCGTAATATCTTAAAGATCCTACTGCTAAGGCTCGAAACCGGGTCCTTACTTGTCCTACAAAAGTTTGAACGAGGAGTCTAGAATAGACATATTCGTGTTTGATTCCAAGGATGTCGGTGAATTGGTCGAAGAAATTTATGTGTTCTTGAGCGGTTAAATCTCCTTCCCTCGTAAATTTGGGAAGGTTTTTCATATAATTTTCGGGAATGTCGTGTAAGGGAACTGGGAGGACAAGGGGGGCATATGTGGCAGCTACCTTAGCAAAGAATCCAGGAAGTGGTGCTTGGATGCCTGCTGGTCCTCCTGGGGCACTGCACCCAGCTCCTGTGCCTCCATGTGTAGCCATTGATAGATTTGAGATTGAAGCTCAGAGTGTATGAGGAGAAGGCTCACGGAAGTCTGGGGAATATACCTCAGGAAAAGAGAATGTATTATATGAAAGGGGAAGCAAGATAGATCTCTCAAGTGTTTCCTTAATGTTCAATTGTGTAAAGTCAGGCTGACAAATAGTATGTATGGGTGAAATGATTTGTCTAAGGGATCTTCATGATTTTAAAATATTTTCCAGATCAGAGACTGGCAAATTCTGCTTGTTGTTCGGGTTCTTTCTGGTGTTCTTTCGGCTAATAGCTAGTTTACTTATCATGGAGTCACCAAGTGAAAAATAAAGGTAGCCTTAGAAGGTTTCTATCTTTTTTCACTATCAAAGAAAGAAAGTGTCAATGTCGTTCTTCCCAGGGAAAAGTTTCGTTTCTTTGTTCCCCGACAACGGTGCCAAAAAGATGTTGTTCCTGAGTTTATACTTTAAGTCTCTAAAGTATACCATCAAGGCATCCGAAAAGATAAAGAGAATTAAGGAGTAAGAATCAATTGTGAAGGGAAAATCAGAGTTGGTTTCTCAACTGTCTTTGTCTAGCTTCCCATTGTTCTTGGATGCTGATTTCTCTCTCAATAACTGCCCATGAACGTTCTAATTCGACTCGGGTAGTTGTTGTTTGTAGGATAGTATTAAATAAGTTCAAAGAAATGCTAGTTTGATCCTGTAGGTTAGGTTCTATGTTAGGTTGTCTATTACTTGGGACAGTCATGAGGTGTAAAATTTTATTGAATTATAAAGAATTTTAAAATTTGTTGCTTCAGTTTTGTGGGATGAAATAGAAAAGGAATTTTGGAACTCAAAATAATAACATAATAACAGTAAAGGTCGTTTCTTGTACTTGAAGTAATTTGAGAATATTAAAATAATAATAAAGTAACACTGTTGAATAATATGAGGCTTTAATCACGAAAGAATCTCATATCATAACAGAAGAAAGAGAGGAAAAACAAGATTTCTAATGAAGTATAAAATATAACAATCTAACTGACCTACAGGTCTTGAAACTGCTAATAGAAATCACAGAGGAAAAACTGTAAATGTTTAGATAATCAAATAAATTCAAATTACAGTAGAATTTTGAATTAAACTATAGCTGATCATTCATTAGAAAGACATGGAATGAAAGAAGTTGAAAGATATTGAAAATAGAGTGAAGGAACACATAGCTTCAAGGTGATAGAATTTGGAATCTCTTATGCATTATATATATCATTGTAAATATGAAAACTTCTAATACAATCGGCTCCCAAAAAACCAAAAGCCTCTTCTCAGTCTTGTGAAATTATATTTATACATGATCACCAAACATTGTTCCCGTTGGTGATTAACTAACTTCCGAAGACTAATGGTTACATGAATGATCAATGTTGAACCGTTTACATTTCTATTTTAACTGCTTTATTATTTTGATGATGAAAATATCCAAAACAATATTTCATGTCTACGTTGATGAACTTCCTTATTCTGTTTTAAGACAACGAATACATTTTCCCAGAAACTGCACCAAAACTGTGGGGGCTTCTGGAATATCTTTCACCTCAAATAAGAAGAACTTTCTCTGTAGTTCAGGAAGATGGTCTTCGATTATATTTCTTTTGAACTTAATAGTTTGTAACTTTAAGTTCGGCATCACCATCCATTTGTCAATTTGAGTAACATTGATTACCTTTATTTGTGGGATCTCTAGCTGAATTTCTTCTAGATCCTCTTTGAATCTTAACTGATGCTTAACAATGTTAATTTCTCCTAACAACCCTGGACAGTTGTTTCTTCCAATGTTCAATGAAGCTTTCTCTAAAAGGTCAAAATTCCTTGACAGTCATCACTAACCTCTCTGGTTATTCTCTTGTTTTCTGTGAGGTTTGCCTCCAATACCTTGATTATTATATCACCTTTAATCTTCTCTTAAACATATAGCTTCCGAGTCTCTCTGACCTGTTATTTTGTTGAAAGAACCACTTATTTTTTAAAAGTTGTTCTGGCTTCTTTCACTTCTCTCTCTTTCAGGAGAATACTCTCCAAGGATCTACTTGTTTCCCGAAAGTAATTTTGAATAAATTCCAGCTTAAAAAACACTCTTTGTTTCTCTTTTTCTATCTTTGTATGTATTTCCAACACCTGGGATTGGAATATTTCAATCTCTACCACTTGATTTTGAATGGAATTAATCTTATTTTGTAACTGTTTATTCATTTCTTCTTGTTGTAGGACCTGTGCTTGACTGACCTGTATTTTCAGGTTTGCTTCATCTAAGCTTGCTTTTAGTTTTGAATCTCTTGAATGTCATTGAATGGGGCTCATTCTAGACCCTTGTTTATCTCTCGACTGATACTTCTTTCAGTCTCCTTTAATTGATTTTGTAGATGAGCTATCATATGATCTTTCTGCTGCAACATAGTTCTCAAATTACCCACAGAGTATAAATTTTCTGATGCTAAGGCTCCCATTGTACCTGCTATTTCTGTAGTGAATTCCCCTTCTTCAAGTTTTTGTCCATCTACAATGATCTTGTGCTTTTTTATCATCATGTTTCCTCTTGGATGCATTTCCTGTTTCAGGATAGCCTTCCTCTTTTTATTGAAAAAGTAATTAGAGGAAGGAATCTCATCCCTAGAAATAGGCTCAAGATAATTAACATATAGAGCTCCTTCTTGGGGGTTTCCATAGGTAGACTGCAATGGAGTCAAATAAGTAATGGGACTTCCAAGTTCCATCGATGTTGTTCCTCCTAATTTTTTGGGAAAATCCTCAGGGATTTCTGGGGATGTTTCCAACTCCTTTCCTTTCCCTGCCTCTGATTTTTCTGTCCGAGGAACTTCTGTTTCTTGTGAAGGCATTTCAATCTCCTTCATTTTTCCCTTTGTATTCGCTTTATCCTGTACATTTGTTTCAAAACCTGGGGGAGGCCCTTCCTTCTCTGGAGGAGGGGTTGTGGATTCACCTTGCAAAATATTTGGCAAACAACTTTGCCTGTGACTTTGGAAGTACATGAAACCGGTCTGTAAGTCGGGTGATAAGGCCCGTACCCTATTCAATAACTCCTCATAGGTTTTAAACTCTTTGAATATATCATCATAAACAAACTTTTCATTTTCATAAACTTTCATATTGCAGTGCATCAAATGCCTGTTTACTAATTGATAAGGGTCATGCTTTCTGTGTTCGATATCTACCAGTTTAACTTCTTCTAGTGCTTCTGCTTCCACTTTAGAATTGCCTAGGTTTAGCAATGAAAATTTCCCGATACGTACAGGAAATATTGGCCAAGACTTCTGTTGAGCTACCTTTAGCTCTATTCCAGTACCACCTTTCACTATTTGGTGTGCTACCTCCCTCAATACCAGTCTGTCCGGGAGGAATTTTGGAAACGCATGAGGGGGAATTGAGCACCCATAAACCCTAATGTAAGAGAAGCTTTCTTCAATGAACCAGTCGACTATTTCTTTGAGGTTTTTTGAGACTGGCTTAGAAATGCGAGGGGGTTCACAGCCATAAAACATTTTATGCATTGGAATTACTATGAAATGACAAATTTCGTAAAACACATTCTTAGCATTTTCTTCCCATAGCAAAGAGTGATACTCGTGAATGGGTTCAGGACAGGTTATGTTCCAACTCCAATTCATCAGGGGAAATGGAGTCACAAAATAGATTACGTTCATAATGTACACCAACATGTAAAAATCCATTGGCTGACCTTTAGATCTTTCAACTCTGTAATTTGAAACTTCTTGGGCTAGGTTATCAGACAAAATCTTGCTACAGTTAAAAGTGTATCCTTCTGATGCTTCTTCTAAAAAGGGTACCCAATCCGTAGGAAAGTGATAGGGGTTATTTTTCCCAAAGAGTCTACATAACATAATGGCTACATAGACCACTTATTCATTCAAAGATGTTGTGGCATAAATTCCATGAGTATCGGCCCTAAATTTCGATGGACATCTCCACCATTCTCTGATTAAATTGGGATATGTTTGGTCTGCCTTAGTACACTCCTTCCTTTTAAATTCATCTATAAACTCAACATTATAAATGTACTTAGGATTTGGTGAGAGTTTGTACATTACTTATATATGCTCTGGCCTGAATGAGCTGACAACGACCGCTTGATCATTTAAAATGCTTCTTGTCAGGATATCGACCTTCTCCAAGGCCCAATTGATCATGTCGTTGTATGCCATGAGCTGAGGGCGTGCTGCGATCTTATGAAGCTCCAATTATAATATAACCCAAAAGTGATTGTTGGAATCAGTAGGAGAATTTTTTATTTCGTAATCCAGGAGTTCATAGATTTGTGTCCAGGATTTAATTGAGTCAATGGCATGCGATGTAGTGTCGGATATGATATCTCCTTCTGGGTTACACATCTCCTTTGTATATTCACTCTTCTTTGGTGCTTTCTTTGGCACCATAGATTTATGTTAGAAGGAAAACCTGTCACAAGAAAAGAGCGTATGAGCTTGGCTGAATGTGAATTACCTTTGAAGGATAGAACAAGCATTGGTTTTGGAACACAGATTTTTAATTCACCTTAAACTCATTTTATGACAAAAACACTGACGCAATTGATCTGTAATCAATTACATTTAATGCAAAAAATATTTCTGAGATACGCACAACATTTATCAGTTAACGGTTTATTAATAAGGCCGTATTTCGACAATCTCAGATTCAAAATTTGAAAGATTTCATTCAACGGTAACGAAAATAAGACAATACCTAAGGAGTTTAATTAGCATTAATCGTGGTTTTAAAACATAGTTAATTCAATCTAAACACAGATTATGAGTCAAGACTTCGCGTTTCGGGATTTCGGGGATCATGTTGACAAGAGGTATGTCATCAATAAAACTCGATTCCCGAAATCACGAAATCGCGACAAGATTAAGTTAAGCATTAACTTCGTATTAGTATATTAATTAATCAATATTATTAAACTAACCTCCATTCTTTCGGGAAATCGGGGGTCGTGAATACATGAGATATGTCATCAATAAAACTCGATTCCCAAAATTGCGAAATCATGACAAGATTAAGTTAAGCATTAACTTCATATTAGTATATTAATTAATCAGGATTAAAGACTAACTTCCAAAATAGGGTTAAATCGGTCTAAACACAGATTATGAGTAGGGACTTTGCGTTTTGGGATTTTGGGGATCATGTTGACAAGAGGTATGTTATCGTTGAATCCCGTATCCCGAAATTGCGATACAATTAATGTAATCTTTAATAATTAGTAACTTCCATTTTTCGGGGATCGCGATTTCGCGATTGGATATGTAATAAAACATAAGTTCTCAGTAAACCCCAAACCCAGAAAAAGTTTTAAATATTAGTCTTAACTCCTTTAAGTTTTAAGCTTTTCGTGATTAAAAACAAATAACTTTACAGAAAGTGCGTGGGGACTTTTATAACATTTTTTTTTTGCCTTTTATTATTTAAAGAATAAAGCTTGTCAGGATTTCGATATCGACCTTTTTGAAAAGATAGTGAGGGTTATGCTTTATGAAAATACGAAACCCGAAAAAGGAAAATTTTAACCTTAGAAATAAAAAAATTAAAAACTGTTTCAACACATGGCATGATGAAATCAACATGGTGACGTGGAAACACTAGAGGTTGCCACTTGTCACCCAGTTTTTTCATTTTTAGAGCGATTCGTGGACCAATCGGATCGTGCCACGTGGTATTCCATACAGTCTGTACAGTGACGTGGCATGATGAATTGGCAGGGGGAAACGTGGACCAGTGAGAGGCCACCATGTGGACTAATCAGAGGGTGCCACGTGGTAGGCGAGAAATTCTCAGTGACAGCTCGTGAGGAAAAATTTGAAAAAAAACATTAGTTTGGTGGGTTCGCCAAATTTGGCATACCACGCCAAACCTATCCACGGTTAAATCATTTGGATATTGTTCTAGCACCACCGTTGAACTAGCGGAGTGGACATAGTTATATATATATATATTGTAACAAATACAAATCCCAAAAGGGGGAGGCCTGCGGGTTTGACCCCGAGACCTCCTCCCACACATGCACCTTAACATATCCTCCCTAACCAACAGGATGTGGGCCACACATTGTAACCAATGCCCAAAACAAATATTAAATGTTACATCCACCCAACCACCAAGGGGGAGGCGTGCATACTGTACGACCATTTGGGAACGAAAAATGATGCAGTCCAGTCATTAATGCAGGTTGCAGAGGGCACAGAAACTGAGATAGATTTCTTCTTGGGCCTGGCAGTGACAGAGTTAGATCGAGGCGTGGAGACACTCATTTTTGGGTAATTCGACATCATGAATTCAGTGGTGCTATCCATTTTCTGATCTAAACATTATTTTTGTAGCTTGATTTCAGAATGAGGTATACTTATGGATTTTACCAAATTCCTTTGCTGAGTTAATGAAAGAGACTACTCATTTGAGAGCATGACAGTTAATATTTTATGCTTATGTCTCTTCCATTTTGAGATTTTCCTTCTTTAATGGTGCACTTTAATTTACTCTCATTTAATGCAATTTTTTATAAGTCACTCGATGATAAGATCCTGGATTAGATAGTGTGACAGTGGTTCCATCATTCTACTTATATTTCAGGGTGGTTGGATGGGGCAAGGACAGGTGGTTGTAGCCACCTTACAGTTGTAGCCTGAGAACATAGGGGGTTGTATCCTCATTCTGGTTGTAGCCAGAGAATTGGGGAGTTGGAGCTTCACTCATGTTGTAGCCTGAGAAACTAGCGGGTTGGAGCCTCCTTCCAGTTGCAGCTGGAAAACAAAGGAAGTTGGTGCTTTAATGAATGTAATTCTTAAATACATATAAGAAAAAGAATTATGTGGTTTTCACCCGCTTTGGGTTTCCACATAAAAACATTGGTGTACTGTGTATGCGTATGATTTCTCATTTGTTCATTGTTTATTTACTCTACAACTATTGGATGATAATGATACATTAATATAACACTTGCATTTTATGGTTAAAAAGGATTAAATTGCTCTATTATTGATTCACCCCCCCCTCTCAGTAATCCAACAAAAGGAACATATTGGTCTGTATTATAATAGTTGGGAATATACTACATTTTGCACTCAATGGAAAATACGTTTTGATGGTTAGACTATCTTATTCTTATATTATATTTCTTCTATTCTACTTAAATTCATTTGGTTATCATGTTACATGTTGAACATCTGTAAAGATTTTGTTGTTTAAATCACTTGTCACAGAATTTGTATTTAAGTTTTTCTTGCTGGTTTCTAAATGATATTTGGGATTGGAAAGTCTTCTTTGTAAGTGAATAGATTGTGAAACTTCCAGCCTCTTTTTTCTTCCATTTTATCTCTTTTGTATCTAATTGATCATAATAGATTATGTTGTTCCTGAGTTTATACTTTAAGGATGTAAAGTATGCCGTCAAGGCATCTGTAAATGTTAAATGGAATAATCTTGAGGATAAGAATTAAAAAGGAAGGGTGAAGAAGAATCATTTTCTCAACTGTCTCTGTCTAGCTTCCCGCTGTTCTTGGATGCTAATATCTCTCTCAACAACAGCCCATGAACATTCTAATTCGACCCGGTTAGTTGTTGTTTGTAAGATGGTATTAAATATGTTCAAGGCAATATTGGTTTGATCTTGAAGGCCAGGTTCAATGCTGGGTTGTCTTCTACTTGGAACAGTCATGGAGGATAAGATTTTATTTAATCGTGAAAGAATTTTAATCAAATGTTACTTTAAACTTTTAAGAGATGAGAATAGGAAAAACAATTTTAAAATTCAAAACACTAACATAAATACATTCGAGGTCGTTTCCTGGATTTGCAACAATTTGAGAATTATAAAATAACAAAGAAGTACTACAGAAAAATATGAGGCTTTAATCAAGAAAGAATCTCATATTTCGACAGAGTAATAGAAAAAGAAGACGATGTTTCTAATGAAAAGTTAAGTATTTAAGGTTCAAATCATTAACAAGTCTTAAAATCACTGATAGAAATTTCAGAGGAAAAGTTGTAAATAATTTGATATCCAAATCAATATGAAATATATGTGATATATTTGCAGGTAACTTCAAATTGATTATTCATTAGAAAAACATTGAAAGAAAAACACAATAAAGCATAGTAAACAGGATTGAAGAACACATAGCTACAAATTTGCAGGATTCAGAATCTCGTTTGTAATGTATATTATGATAGATTGGAAAACTGTTATTACAATCGGCTCTCTCCAAAAAATCAAAATCCCTTTCTCAGTCTTTAGGAAATACATTTATACATCTTCATCAAAATTTTCTCGTTGGTGACTAACCAACTTCCTAATATTACGGTTACATATATGAATAATGTCAATTGTTTACATTTCCTTTCTAATTTCAAATGACAAAAACTTAAAAAAAATGTTTTTATACTTGTGTTGAAGAACTTCCTTTCTCCGCTTCAAGACACTGAACACACTTTCCCAAAAATTTTACAAACATTCTGGGAGCATCTGGTATCTCATTTGCTTCAAACAAGAAAAATCTTTTCTGTAATTCAGGCAAACGATTTTCTATCATCTTCTCTGTGAACTTAATAGTTTGCAACCTTAATTTCGGTGTGACCATCCATTTGTTGATTTCTGCGATATTTATTAATTAAATTTTTGAAATCTCTATCTTCATTTCCTCCAGCTCTTCTTTGAACCTTAGCTGATGCTTGGAAATATTAATCTCACCTAATAATCCGGGGTAGTCATTTGTTCTGATATTCAAAGAAGTTCTTTCTAAGAGATAAAAAATTCCCTGGCAATCCTCATTGACATCTCTGGTCTATCTTTTATATTCGGCCAGGCCTGCTTCCCACACTTTAAGTATTATGTCCCCTTTAACCTGTTCAGAAATGGATAGTTTTTGAACCCTTCCGACTTCGTCCTTTGTTGAGAGGGATACTGCCTATTGGAAAGTCGTTCTAGCTGCTTTCGCCTCCCTTTCCTTTTGGAAAACATTCTCCAAGGATTTATTTGTTTCTTGAAAATAATTCTGGACTACTTCCAGATTCAAAAACACTTTCTGTTGTTCTTCCTCTATTTTCAAATATATCCCCAATGCATGTGTCCTAAAAATTTCAAGTTATACTACTTGATTAGTAATAGAACTAATTTTATCTTGTAACTGTTTATTTTCTTCTCCCAGCTTTTGGACCTGTGCCTGTGTGACCTGTATTATCTGTTTTTCCTCCTCTAAGTCCTTTTTCATTTTCTGAATTTCTTGCATATCTTTTAGTCTAGCTTGTTCTAGACCCTTTTGTATTCCCCAACTGGTATTTATTTCAGTGTCTTTTAATTTGTCTTGTAACTGAATTATTGTTTGGTCTTTTTGTTCGAGCATGGTTGTTAAATTGCCAACATAATATATATTTGTCGATGCTATAGCACCCATTGTACCTGCTAACTCTGTAGCAAATTCTCCATCTTTGAGCTTCTTTCTATCTATAATGACCCTATGTTTTTTAATCATCCCCTCTCCTCTTGGATGAATTTCGTGTTTCAAGACTGCTCTTCACTTTTTACTGAAAAAGTAATCTGATTGAGGGATTTCATCCCTTGAAATTGGCTCTAGATCACTAACATACAAAGCTCCTTCATGGGGCGTTCCATAAGTTGATTGCAAAGGGGTTAAGGAAGTGATAGGACTACCGAGTTCCGTTGATGCTGTTCCTCCTATCTTTTCTGGAACATCCTTGGGGATTTCTGGGGTTGTTTCCAGCTCTTTTCCCTTCTTTGTCTCTGATTCTTTTGTTTGAGAACTCTCTGTGTTTTGAGAAGGTATTTCAGTATCCTTCATGTTGCCTTTGGTATTTTCTTTGTCCTATGTATTAGTTTCAAACCTTGGAGGAGGCCCTTCCTGTTCTGGAGGTGGGGTTGAAACTTCACCCTGCAAACTCTTAGGTAGGCAACTTCACCTATGGCTCTAGAATGACACGAACCTGATCTGTGAGTCAGGTGGCATGACCTATACTCTGTTCAGTACTTCCTGATAGGATTTAACATCCTTAAATATATCATCATAAATAAATGTTTCATGTTCATACGCCTTTAGATTACAATGTATAAAATGCCTACTTATTACTTGGTAGGGGTCATACTTTCTGTGCTCAATATCTACTAATTTCACTTCTTCTAATGATTCAGCCTCTACCTTAGAATGACCTAAATTTAATAAAGAAAATTTTCCAATATGAACAGGGAAAGATGGCCATGATTTCTTCTGAGCTGCTTTTAATTCTAATCGAACACCGCCCTTTACTATCTGATGAGCTACCTCCCTACACACCAATCTGTCTAGTAGGAATTTTGGGAGTGCATGAGGAGGAATGGAACAACCGTAAACCCTAATATCGGAGAATTTCTCCTCAATAAACCAGTCGGCAACTGCTTTAATATTTTCAGTGATTGCATTAGAAATGCGAGGTTGTTCGCATCCAAAAAATATTTTATGCATCAGAATTATAATAAAATGACAAACCTCATAAAATGCATCCTTAGCATTTTCTTCCCAAAGGGCCAAATGATATTTATGAATGGGTTCTGGGAAGGAAATATTCCATCTCCAATTCATTAAAGGAAAAGGAGTCACATAACAGATTGCATCCATAATGCATGCTGGCATGTAAAAGGATGTTGGTTGTCCCTTTGATTTTGCTGCTTTGTAGTTTAATATTTCCTGTGTTAGGTTATCTGACAAAATCTTATGCCAGTTAAAACCAATTCCTTCTGAAGCTTCTTCTAAAAAGGGCACCCAATCTGCATGAAAATGACAGGGATCTTTTCTCCCGAAAAGTCTACATAACATTATGGCTACATATACCATATATTCATTCAAGGATGTTGTAGCATAAATCCCATGAGAATCAGCTCTAAACTTTGCTGGACATCTCGCCCATTCTCTAATCATATCCGGATATGTCTGGTCTTCTTCAATACATTCTTTCCTCTGAAACTCTGCTAAAAATTCAGCATTAAAAGTATGTTTAGGATTTAGCGAGAGTTTATACATTACTTGTATGTGCTCTGGCCTGAATGAGTCGACGATAACTCCTTGGTAGTTTATGATGCTTCTTGTTGGGATATCGACCTTATCCAGGGCCCAGCTGTTCATATCATTGTATGCCACGAGCCGCGGGTGCACAACGATCTTATGAAGCTGTGACTCAGCTATGTCCCGGAAATGATTTTCGGAATCAAGATGAGCATTCTCAAACTCGTATTCCAGCAATTCGGAGATTTGAGTCCATGATTTAATAGAATCTATAGTGTGAAGAGTGGTGTCGGAGATGATATCTCCTTCCTGTGAGTCTTCATTCTTCTTCGGTGCCTTTTTCGGTGCCATGACTTTGCATTTAATTGAAAACCTGTCACAGAAAATGGATGAACGAGCTCAGCTAAAAATGAAAACACAGACGTTTAAATGTTCATTTTGAATATATTAAAAAAATGACAAGATTGACACAGTTGTCACAAATTTAAGGCTTTTAATGCAGAAGATATATTTTTGAGATACACATTTAATGTCAGTATTTAGGCGCCTTCGGGTTTTTAAAGTAAATGAGACACTTTCTTAATCAGAAAGCAAAACATGAATGAACACTTAAAAATAATGATTATCATTAATCCTATTTTGGAAACAAGGTTAATTAGTGCTAATCATAGATTAAAGCTGAAATCTTTGCTTTTTGGGATTTCAGAAATCATGATGTCGAGAGGTATGTCGTCAATGAAATCCGATTTCCGAAAATGCGAAATCGTGAAATTGTGATGTTTTAATTAAGACTTAATATGTTTTAGTAAAGTAATTAATTGAGATTAAACCTTTTTGGGATTTTGAGGATCGTGATGTCGAGAAGTATGTTATCGATGAAGTTCGATCCCCGAAATCGCGACGATTTTTTTTTTTTAAACAGGACTTAACTTATCTTAATTAACTAACTAATCACGATCGAGGCCAAAAAAGAATTAGTTTGATTTAACGCAAACTGTGGATCGGGGTTTCGTGATTCGAGATTTTGGGAAACATGATGACAAGAGATGTTATCTCACTGAACCGTGAATCCCGAAATCCTGATATGATTATCTTAATTCTTAACCCTTCATATAAGAAAATTAATTAATCTGTGTTTTAACTAAGACTTCAACGTTTCGGGAAATCGGGGATCGGGATTTCGCGATTCGATTTACATCGAAAAATTTGTTTGTAGTAAACCCCGAATCCCGAAAATTCTTTAATCTTAATTTTAAAACCGTAAGTTTCTAAAATTTAACATGATTTAAAAAATTTCAAATAAAAAGCATCGAGAGTATTATAATTTTTGTAATCCTTTTTGCCTTTTATTATCCGAGTAATTAAAAACTTTAAGAAAAAGGTATCGTGTGCTTAGGATTGATAATGAAACTCGTGATTTGTGAAGAGCTGAAATCTGAAACAGAAAAATTTAGGCCTTAGGGATAAAAATTTAAGAACTGCTTCAACAGATTCCATTGAGTAAGCTGAGTGTTTTAGAAACCTATTCTAAAAAAGTAACCATCACCTTATGTTGTCTAATTTATCCATTACTAGATCCACAAACCAACCTATAAACACAACTCAACATACAAGAATAAACCATTGCAATAATTGAGGTGACCTTTCTTTCCCATTAACATTCAGGGACAACTTTAGGGATAACATCTTTTGGCATCATTGTCAGGGAACGAAGTAATGAATAAATATTTCCTCGGGAGAATGATAACGATCAGAGCTAGCTCTTGGTGGTGAACAAGATTTATACACAGAATTGTGACTGCATATCGTTCACCTGGAAACTCCACGATTAAAATACTCCATTGAAGGATGAACCCTATTAACAGAAAAATGAAAAGGCAGAAGGGAAAGATAAGGTATCAACTTACAAGTTTCCTCCATGAGCTTATATTATTTTTCATAAATTCTTTCATATATTTCCTGTTGCATGTCAGAAGAAATATCATATGCTTTGTATATTTAGATGACCATAAAACTACAATTTTATATTCCTTCTTAAGAAAAGAGGATTTCCCCTCTTCTTTTATTGTTTATCTTGATCCATTTCCTTCATTTGAACCATATGAGGATCATGATGTCCATATTTCAGTTCCTCCTGAAGACAACCCATCTTGTAAACTTGTTTATAATATAGTTGATTCACTACCTCCTGCAATCATTGTTGTACCTTGTCATCATCTCACTAAAGTTTAGTCCAATATTCAAGAGGGTTACAAACCTCAGAAGATGCCATTTGTCCTCCATGATTTTCCTCCTAATTTTCTAGAGTATCTTCCTAAGTTTAGTGGAGAAGATCATGTAACAACAGAAAAACGTATGGATGATTTTCAAAGTTTTACAAACAACTTTGAAATCATTCATGAGGATGTATTTGTGAGAACATTCTCCCAGTCTTTACACATAGATGCTAGGATATGGTTTAGAAACTTGAAGGATGATTCAATAGGATCATGGGCATATTTTCATGATCTTTTCCTCAGATATTGGGGTGAGAAAAATTCTTATGAGAAATACCTATCTAAGTTTTGTGCCATGAAGAGAAGGAGGGATGAGCATGTTGTCATCTTTAATAGGATATTTCAGAACTTTTATCTGAGTATGCCTATTGATATTTTTCCATCTAAATTTTTTGCTAGGGTGTTTTACACTGCAACTCATTATCATCCTTATCTAACTTTATTCCACAGAGAAAGGAAATATTTAACCTTGCAACAAATGTTTACAGATGCTAAGGAAATTGAGGACAACCTTCGAGCTTGTGGAAATCTCTCATATCAGATTTAGGACAAAGATGAAGAGTATGAACTGCATATATTAGAACTGTATTTTTCAGTGCATTGATGCATCATTTTCAGATTCATGTTTTTCTCTAGATCTTGAAATCAACCAATCATATTTTTATACTGTCAAAGATCTATAAAATTTACATCAACAAGATGATGTTTTATATATAGTGCAATTTTTTTCCATCTATGAGTATAAGGATGATTGTGATATGAAATTTCTTGCTGATTTTTGTGAGGATAGTTTTTCTTATGGAACTGATGGCAGCCATATTATAAGTACATTTGATATTATATCAGATGTTTCTAATAGTTTGTGTAATGATAAAGTTACCACTCCAAACTTCGATGAAGATCCATCCATATTTGATGAGTATTTAGGTCATTCAGAGGATCATATTTTTGCATCATCCCATATAGAATTTTATAACAATCCCCCTTTATTCAATGACTTTGAAGGAAGTGATATGGAAGATTCAGAAGAACATTTTTTATCTTTTTCTTCAAAGATGATGGGACAACAAGAATTCTGTCAAGAGCAGATTTTCGTTGTGATTCTCAAAGGTATCATAGAGGTAATTGACATTGTCAATCTTGAGCATCAGATTCAAGAGTCGTAAATAGAAAAAATTATCAGTAGAGATGTGTTGGACACACCTACCACACTTAGAGGGGGGGTGAATGAGTGTGGGGCTCTTTTTCCCAAAACTTCCCTCTTGCACAAAAACTCATCAATTAACATTCAACATTTATTCATTACCCATTGTTGTCATTTATAACCAATTAGA